>OMKZ01015319.1:0-15837 GCA_900302535.1 Neoniphon sammara | reverse complement strand
TACAATAAACTTGATCAATTTGCAGAGGACTATTTGAAGTAATCATTTCCCTCGATAGGCTTGTCTATTTCTGCAAATGGAGGGTGCTTGTGTGACTATGGTAGAGAGAGTTTGATTATTTTTTTAAGGAACTATGATATTCCCACAGTCTGAGGATACAGGCAATTTCTCTACTTAACAATTTCCACACACTAACCATCAAGAATTAATTTATTATTATTAGCCTATTGCAGGTTTATTTTTATTGGGATAATGCATGTTAATAAATATTTCTGTACAATTTGAAGGTTACATAAAGCCTTTGTATTGATAGTTAGAATTTATCATGATCAGTGACAAGAAAATATTGTGTAATTATGCTGACCTTATTTAGGGGCACCAGCTCAAAATGTTCCCACACTTGAAATCTTTTTCTTGATGGCTCCATCACTTTCTACATATTCAGTAATCATCGACTTGACTCACTATGCAACGGCAACAGTCCACAGCAGCTGCAGTGTCTTGATTTCATGCCTCGGCACCGGATTCTGTTCGCTAAAATGATCAAACCTCGCAAAATCTGGAACCTGAGAGTTCTGTTGCTCTGGCACTTTTGTATAATCAGGGGAGCTCTGATCAAGGAATGTAACCGTAACAGAACACTGATGAAGTGATAGTGATGGAGAAAATATTTTGTTAAACTTGGTTCATACAGTTATTTTAACTGAACTTCTAATTTCAGTCTGAATGAAAAGTAGGGCAGCAAAGTGAATGCTCGCTCCCCCACTAATAATGGAGGTTCAGGTGCTTCTCTTGCTCCATAGCTCAGGTGCCCATAGAGCTGTGTATATAACACATACTTTTTTCTTTATAATGTTTTTGCTGATTGTTTATTTGTTTGTGTGTGTGTGTTTTTGTGCACCTTGCAGGTTACATCCTGAGCTTGGTGCTCCTGACTTTGCCTCGTCAGCACCTTGTTAAACTCTATCTGTACGTCCTCACAGCCCTGCTGCTGTTCGCTGGTCACCAGGTCTCCAGGTACACACACACACACACACAGTTACAGACTTATACCGACCAGTAAACAGGATAGGATGGAGCTTTCCCTGTCTGTCTGTCTGCCTGTCTGTCTACACATATATACATATATACATATATACACATACAGTATATAGATTTGCAAGACAACAGAATAAATGATACAACATAATCTGGAACAATAGATGTTTTTCTGTGGTCACACGATATATATGTTGTCATATTGCACAGCCCTAATCTGAGCTGTATTTTGTCCCCTCCTTTGGTGTAATGTAGACGGAGGAATTTTTCCAGTGGTTTTCATAGCATCAGGTGTCCATACTGTTCTTTCCATGCTGTTAGTCTTGCAAAACCAAAAGAGATTGGCAGCTCCTTGCAAACAATCGCTTTATGGTATAATGTATCACTGTGAAGATATTTGCCAATACACAGGATCTGATATCACTGTTCTGTGTACTATTTCAGGTGAGGGCCTTTGTTGAAAGCTAGCATAAAGTATACGTTAAGTCATAATGTATGTCAGTGTAAGTTGAGCATTTTGACCTCTCTTTGTCAGGGATTATGTCCGCAGCGAACTGGAGTCTGGCTATGAAGGACCTGTCTACCTGGAACCCCTCTCCATGAACAGATTCACCACTGCACTCATAGGTATTTCATTACACATGAATGCATGGAGACACATGTGCACACATCAGCAGGCATGAATGCACCCTGCACAAACAAACAGACAGGAGTATAAAGTTCAGGAGCTTCTGTTTTGTAGCTCATGGAAACTGTGGAAAACTGACTGTTCTTCAACCGGAAAGCCTGGATTCAAGACCCTGTGATAGCAAGCATCAACACTACAATGCCCTTGAGCAAGACACTGAGCCTCTACCAGGCAATCAAAAATGAATTTCTCTTTCAGGCACATAATGGACTATCTCAAAAAATTGTTGTAAAATAATCTTCAGCTATATTGAGAAGTGTCCCTATTTTAAAGTCATACTGCCTGACCATTTTTGGCATAAATTTCAGTGAGCATCGACCAGTATCTTCAAATCTGGCCCAGACTTTAAGGGCTGGAAAAGGCGTGAAATTTTGAAATGGAAAATCTTACGAGGCGCTATCTGTCTTGGCCTATAGAACCTGGTTTCATCTTACTGGAGAGTAGCGAGGGAGTCTCCTGAGCTATAAATAGGCCATGCCTAGTGCTGGTTTCACTGCACAGTGAAAGTCTGAGAAAGCGAAAATAGCGTGGTTACAGGGATGAAGATATACTGCACCACAGGGAGGGAGGGAAGCAGATTGACTAAACATGGAATTGGCCTTACAGAACACGTTTTTTTGTTTTTATTTTTTCCCCCTTTTGAACATTGATAATCATGACACAAAGCCAGTTTGGAGCAATCGGCTCTTTCAGTTGAGCTCAAGTGACATAAAACACATAAAACATCTTGCATTAATAAAAGCAAGGCCAAAACATAATGGCAACAAACTCAACAAAATTAACGAAATCACTGTGGAGTTACTACACATTTTCATGCATTTAAATAATCATAAAAATAAACCAAACAGCATGTGTTTGTGCCTCCTTCCAGGTCAGCTGGTGGTGTGTACGCTGTGCTCCTGTGTGATGCAGACCAAGAGGATCTGGCTTTTCTCTGCTCACCTGCTCCCCCTGGTGGCCAGGCTGTGTCTGGTCCCGCTGGAGACCATCGTCTTCATCAACAAGTTCTCCATGATCTTCACCGGTTTGGAGGTCATTTACTTTCTGGCCTCTAACCTGTTGGTGCCGTACAACCTGGCTAAGACCGCCTACAGGGAGCTGGCTCAGGTAAAAGACTGCTTGTTTAGACTCAGATCCTGATGTTGTTCGATATTGTAGCAGCAGTTTCTTACAGCACAACCCGAGCTTTGCCAAGACTACTCATAGGGAAATGGCTCAGGTAATGGGCCGTGTTGTTGCTGTGATTTAGATGGTATAGTCTTCAGGTTATACGAATTATTGATCTGCAAAACTTTTCTCAGGTTTAGGGCCCTTTTCCATCATAATGATACCAAACCTTTTAGCACTGAGAAACAGGAACTTTGGATTTCCATTCACCAAAGGCCCAGTTCCATTAGATTTTTTTGGTTCCTGCTTCAAGGAACTATTAAGAGCCCGGAAGCTGGACTACTGCTCTGTGTATTTATCATTGGTTGCACACTTGTGCGTCACCGAAGCAAGCTGACTGTGAGAGCTAGTAGCTGCAATGTTTAAATTTGTTCTGAAGTAGAACCATTTTATTGCTTACTGTCGACCATTTGAAGAAGCAAAATGGAGAAGAAAACACAACGAGCTCCAAGCTCTTACTGTCATTTGGTCAGAGTTTGAGATTCAACAGGAGCTTGAAGAAATGAAAAGAAATGAGAAGGAAATATCACTGCAATTGGGAGAACTGGGCTATGAGTGTGATCCTGACAGTGGCAAGTGAAAATAAAGTTGCATGCAATTAAAAAATGTGTAGCTAAACATGTATTTATTACAAATAACAATTCAGCAATTCCCATTTGGGTGCATTCCTCTCTCTCTCTCTCTCCCCCTCTCTCTCTCTCTCTCTCTCTGTATCTCTCTCTCTCTCTCTCTGTATCTCCATCTCTCAGGTGGTGGAGGTGTATGGTCTGCTAGCTTTGGGCATGTCTCTGTGGAACCAGCTGGTCCTTCCAGTCCTCTTCATGTGTTTCTGGCTGCTGCTGTTTGCTCTGCAGATCTACTCCTACTTCAGCACCAGAGACCAGCCTACCTCAAGGGAGAGGCTCCTTTTCCTCTTTCTTACCAGGTAGGATCACGGCACCACGAGTCAGACTGTCTTTGATGGAATGGGTCAATAAGCAGGTCGAGTAGGTTTAGGGTAGAAGCAGCAAGGTAGGAGAAAATTTACTCTTCAGCAACAGAGAGTGAGTAGTCTCCTGAGAAAGAGAGAGAGAGAGAGACTCTTCTTTCTTTTTCTCATCAAGTAACATAAATGTAGGAGAACCTTTTGGGGGATGGGAGCATAGGACGATCATGTAGATGTAGACAATAAAGACAAAAGATCAAAAGAGATAATAAAGTCGACGGGATACCTTATTCATCCCAGTAGGAAAATTTTCTTCTCATTTACCCCCCTCACAGGAAAGTCAAAGTGCAGGGACCTAGTGCTGGTAAGGATTCGTCAGCTTGCTCAAAGGCACCTCAGCAGGGCAGAACCCTTTTTTTTTGGTAATATAACACCAGATTTATCAATATGCCACACCTTCACTTCATGGCCTTATGAAACCCCTGTGATGGAGATATGTATTAATGTAGGTTCAGTTAAAATGAATGATTTATCCCTGATTTGTTGACCTGACAAGATCATAAGTAAGAAGAAAATGACCTCTCTGAGAAGTCTAATTTTGACCAGTGTCATGTCTTAGCCCAAAACATGCCAAATTTTTGCCATGTTTTCATCATATTTCATCAATAAAGATGTCACTCAAATGTCCTTGAAGTTGATGTCCTTGTGAGTATGGGAACCCTGGAATAGTCTCCTTACTCACTTAAGCCACCTCGACTTGGATCTATTAATGTAGAGCTTTAAATAAACATGTTTGTTGCAAAGTGCTCTCATAGAATACAAAGGACAGAAATAAAATGCAACAGATAATTAAAGCAAGAGAGACAACACAGATAGTACATCACAAACACCCCAGTTTTAAAGAGGGTTAGACAGTCACTCTACCTCCGTTGAACCTACTTCAGGAGAGTTTCTGTCTCTGTTTCGCACCAGGTAGGATCAGAGAGTGGAGAACCCATCTTTTATGGGATGGGATTATGGGATTATTATTATGAGTTAGGGTTAAACAAGGCAAGAAACATTTGATTTGTTTTCCTGTATGCAACTAATCTCTCCCCTTCTATGTTACCTCCTCCTCCCTTGCCTGTCTTTCCTCCCTCTCTCAGTATTGCAGAGTGCTGTAGTACACCCTACTCCCTGCTGGGACTCGTCTTCACTGTCTCCTTCATCGCTCTGGGAGTCCTCACACTCTGCAAGTTCTACCTGCAAGGCTACAGGGCCTTTATGAACGACAACACCATGCACAGGTCAGTCAGTGTGTCTGTGATTGCTACGAATGATATGAATGTACCGTGTAAGTCCGTGCAGTGAAGAGTGTGTTTTCCTGTGTGTCTGCACATTTAATCCCCTTGTGTACGTGTGTGTTTTGTCCCTCAGGGGAATGACGGAGGGCATCACCTTGCTGATCCTGGCTGTCCAGACTGGCCTCATCGAGCTGCAGGTCATCCACCGGGCCTTCCTCCTCTCCATCATCCTCTTCATTGTTGTCGCTTCCATTCTGCAGTCCATGCTGGAGATAGCAGACCCCATAGTCCTGGCCTTGGGAGCCTCCAGAGACAAGTAAGAGAGCACACACACACACTCCAACACACTCCAGGGATTGGATTTTGGATGTGTTGTTTTTTTCTGCATGTCTTGTTTTTTGGACCGACTAATTATCAGTCTCTAAAGGGATAACATTGTTTTTTGTATTTTAGTTTTTGCTTTGCTGGTCACATTAGATTCTCTCATGAGTTTTGATGCAATAGCTAAGGTACAGAACAAAACTGGGATGGCCTAGAGATGAGAGAAACCATCCTTCAACCTAATGTTCTGGGTTCAAACTCCTGTATCATCAAGGTTCCATCCTGCTTAAGTGTCCTTGAGCAAGACGCTAAGTATAAACCAGCTCCAAGGCTGCTGTTCTGTTGCCAAGGCCTGAAATTAACATATAAATCAGTAGGGGTCACCCAGCCAGCGTGGCAGGGACCCCAGTCTGGCAGTTGCATCCCTGTGAGGGTTATAATTTACAGGTCAAAACATGACATATTGGTGACACATTTGTTTTCGATTGGCCCAGAGGGGGTCCACATCATCCGTGGAGAACAATAAGTTCACTGTTGCCCTGTACAATGTGTTGTGAAATTGTTTCTTGCTGTATCTTGCAAAACTGCAAAGGCACCGCGGGACAAGACAGCACAGAGTCTGTTCTTGGTCTTTTCTGTTTTTCTTTTTTGGTTTGTTTGTTTAGCCCCTGCTGTGAAGTAGGGCTGGGCAATATTGCAGTATTATTGGACTGGTATAATGATATAAGAGCAGATATTGTCTGGGATGTCAGATATTGTAGTATCATGATATAACATAAGTATCTTTTCCTAGTTTTACAGGATGCATTACAGTAAAGGGATGTAATTTTCTTAACTTCTGAGCTTAGACCATTGCAACTGCTGTATTATTTCCCTCTATCTACTTGGTCATTATATCCACATTGTTAATGATTGTTTATCAAAAATTATAACTTATGAAAGCACCAGTAGTAAACCCCACAATATCATCACATTATTGATGTCAGGGTATTTGGTCAAATACATTGTGATATTTGATCTTGTCCATATTGCCCAGGCCTACTGAGAACCAGATTGTCCACATCAGCACAGCTGAAGTTGAACCCTCTCTCTTCATCCGCCCTCCTCTCTCTGTCCTGCAGGAGTCTGTGGAAGCATTTCCGGGCGGTGTCTCTGTGTCTGTTCCTGCTCATCTTCCCAGCCTACATGGCCTACATGATCTGTCAGTTCTTCCACATGGACTTCTGGCTCCTTATTATCATCTCCTCCTCCATCCTGACATCACTGCAGGTGACACACACACACACACATGCATGCATGCATGCACAAGCTCAACCCACACATGTCACCTCCTCCATCTTCACCTCGCTTCTGGTAAAAAGCAGATAGCAGCTCACAGAAGCACACAACAGCTCAAATGTTCATACAGCCACTCGTCTGCAGGTAAACACACACACAGAAATAGAAGAAGAATACATAGAACACTGTGCAAAAAGTTTTGATAAAACTTGTGTCATATTCTGGGCAGTGTTATGCATGTGCACACATTTTTTAGTATGTGTACTTTGAGTTGTAACAAATTCAATCAAATTAAGCTCCCCAAAAACTGGACTCTTCCCCTCTGTCTGACCCCAGGTTCTTGGCACCCTGCTGATCTACGTTCTCTTTATGGTGGAGGAGTTTCGTAAAGCTCCAGTGGAGAACATGGATGAGGTTATTTACTGTGTCAACGGCACCTACCGCTTGCTGGAGTTTTTGGTAAGGGCAAACACTTAAACACATAATACCCCTTGTTCTCAGTAATTGAGTGAGTCCTTGTTTGATGACACACGATGATTAGCAATTCTTGACACAATAACTACTAAGAAACAGTGGCATGGTACATCCAAAGTGAGCAAGATGGAGAGGGCACATACAGCAGAGCATCAACACTTTTGCCCAACTGCAAACAATGTCCTCCTGGCAGGTGGCGGTGTGTGTGGTGTGCTACGGCGTGTCGGAAACAGTGTTTGGGGAGTGGAGTGTGATGGGCAGCACCATCATCCTGGTCCACTCCTACTATAACGTCTGGCTGCGGGCCCAGCTGGGCTGGCAGAGCTTCCTGCTGAGGAGGGACGCTGTCAACAAGATCAAGAGCCTGCCCACTGCTAGCAAAACACAGCTGGAGCAGTACAACGACATCTGCGCTATATGCTACCAGGTAAAGACTGGGGTGTGTGTTGTGTGTGTCTGTGTCTGTGTTTGAGACCCATGTGCACGAGTTGTGGCAGCTACTTTCAGGACCTGAGTAATAAATAGCCTAATTTTAAAGCTAGGCTAATGTTTTCAGTCCTGATGGTTAAAGCTGACAATGACACTTAAGAACAAAATGGAGTGTCATGGCAAATATTACCACACAAGTGTGTATGTTCATTCTGCAGGACATGAAGAGTGCAGTGATCACCCCGTGCAGTCATTTCTTCCACGCTGGCTGTCTGAAGAAATGGCTTTACGTCCAGGAGACATGCCCCCTCTGTCACTCGCAGCTCAAGAGTCAATCGCCAGCCACCACTGGCCCCGCCCAAGACGCCCCTGCAGCCAATCAGAGCCCTGCAGGGCAGGGAGAGCCCTCGGCCAGAGGGGAGGAGAAAGACTGTGCTTCTCCAGACGACAGGAGGGAGAGAGGATCTGGGGAGGAGAAAGGAGAGAACGGACCTGCCTCATCAGCTGGAGGAGAGACCTCTTCCTCTTCTTCATCTTCTTCTTCTTCTTCCTCCACCTCCTCTTCCTCCAGTGTGCCGTCTGCTCCCCAGAGCTCGGACAAGGCCCCAGTCAGCCCAGGCTGCCCTTCCTCATCTTCATCATCGCCCCCCTCCTCTCCTCCCCTCCTCTCTGATTCCCCAGAGAGCCAGACTGATATCACAGCAAAGCCTCCCTCCTTGTCTTCCTCCTCCTCCTCCTCCTCCCCCTGTTCTCCTGACATCTTGGACATGCCTTGCTTTCCTCCGTCTCCCTCACACGCTCCCCCTCGTTCTGTTTCCCCTCAGTCGACCTCACAGCCGCAGCTGCAGGCAGGGGAGACCTCTTTTGACCCCGAGCCCACCCATCAGCTCACCCCAGGGTCCCTATTGGACAGCCAGGATTCATGCAAGCAGGCCATTGGTCCATCGCTGCAGTCTGACCCACCCTCTTCTTTTCCCTCCTGCAGCCTCTGAGCCACATCATAACACACACACACACACACACACACACACATGCATGCACATATAAACACACTTTGTCTATATACTCCATTGGCCAATATTCCACCTCCTATATTCTACTTGTCCAGCCTGCTCTCCTTGGCTGTCCCATCATCCTTGCATTTATATCAGACACTTGGTTAAATCTGAAGAGTTGAATTCCAAACAAAACGCTCCATATCCATTTTACGAGGGGGGAAAAACCCCATCTCAGTAGAGATTTATCATACAATATTAAAAAAAATACAAATGATTCCATCCTCAAAAAATGCTGCCGTTTCGTAGGCAGTCGTCGTAGAACAGCTTGTAACTTAAATGTGTTTCCATGATGAGTTTTACTTTGACGCCAGCAATGATTTCATTAGAGTAGGCATAACTTTTTCCATGTGTTGGGATGTTTTGTTTTGGAATGAGACTCATTTCTGCGACCACACACACACACATACACACACACACACACATACACACACTTACACAATATCCCGAGATGTGATGATCAGGAAAACGCAAAGACGCAGGAAGGTGGTATTAATTGGGAGTTCTGTGCCCAAAAAATGTGAAATCCTGAAAAACAGTGAAGAATTGCATAGCTCAGTTTTCCTGCATTCTTACATTGGCGTCAGGCATTGTTGTTACATTTCTAAAATCTCAAGTCATTTCACTCCAGACATTTCATGTGGTGGTTGCTTCTATCCTGCCTTTGTTTGTGCAGCTTTGCTCACACTGCTGCACATTTCATGGTGTTTGGGTTTTCTCTTTGGTTTTGTATATGTGCCATGGTTGGTATGGTATGAGTTAGGGGTTAGCAGTGTGTTGACCCTTGATGGATTTTGAAGATGACTGATGGTTGCATTTTAAATAGTGACAAAGTCTTATTATTTTGAAAGGTCTGCAAAGATCTGCATCGGTTCTTGAAGATTATCGGTTTCCACTGTTGGTAGTCTGCTTCGGTTGATACTGAGTATTGACAGAGACTATCCCTATTACGTAATACTGAGCACTAACAGAGACTGGCTGCTGTTCCTTGAGGCAGTACATGACTTGAAGCCTGGTGCTGAGCTGTGGATGGGAGATTTGGTCTAATCAAGTGTTGCAGTGTGAACTCAGTGGAACCAGCACTCTCATAATCCTCGTTCATTGCGTTTGTGTTCCTGCTTTCTCGATACTGCTTTGATATCCGAATCAAAATTGTTTGGCTGGTCCCAGCAAAAACAATTCTGGTCCCCAGTGCTGTCCCACAGTCGCCAAACTTTTGTATTATTAAGGAAACGTTTTTTTAAAGATAGTTTTTTATGACATTACTACTTTATTGGACAGCATGCAGTGTAGATGGACTGGAAACAAGGAAGGGGACGTGCAACAGAGGCCACGGTTTGGATTTGACCCAATAACATCGCAAGCATATGCCGTGCACTTTAGCCACCAAGGAGCCCAAACATGTTTCTTTCATTGTGTTTACCTCATTCAAGGTATAAATTATAGCACTTATCTCCACTTCTCATTCAAGCTTGCCTGGGGCACACACACTCAAACACAACTTATCCCAAGCTCGCCATCGACCCAGAGGAATGCGGCGCCTCCCTCCAGCTGGCTCCTTTCAAACCAATCACATCAATCCATGCTCTTTTAAAGACCATCATAATTCCTCCAGCTGCTCGATCTCTCGCATCTCTACACTCCGTGCAATGTTACAACCAGCAAATTGAGCCATTTGATAGGAAAAGCATTCAGAAGTAGCTTTTGTTTCCCCTGCACCTCGCACACAAAAACACACACTCTGAGTCGGTGGGATGCAGGACTGGGAGAAGGGCGAGCGCTGAACGTCTGTGAGCATTTGATAGGCAGACATAAAAACTTGATAATGTTGAGGCTTGACGCACGCTTAGGGCTTGAGCCCTGCCACTGTTTGTTACCACAGCATCTGTTTGTTTGTCCCTAATGTTCTCTTAACCTTGCAACTGACGTAATGTGCTTTCTGCCATTACTTTATCATAATTTTTTTGTTTGGGTTGCATTTGCACTAATGTCATTTATACTAGCAATGCTCCAAAGCTGTCCTGTGGCTGTCAGCAACCAAATACCCTCTGGTGTGTTTGTATAGGAAGAAACAGCCCATTCTGTTTGTGTGTAATGTATATAAATGTTGCTCTATATGGCATCTATATTAAACCGGAGGAGTGTTGATGTATAAGATATGATCTGGGCTTGATTTCTCCAAAGCATCTTAGTGTTTGGATGGTCTTTGTTACTTTAAAAAGCCTAAGAACAAAGACAGTCTTTCGGCTAAGAAGCTTTTGGGGAACCAAGCCCCCTGATCGGTTTGACCAGCCAGTGTTACTGCCTCTCCAGTCTGTATGACGCAGCCTCAAGCTGGCGTGAACACTCCGGTGCCCTCTACTGGTAGGAGTGGGAACAGCATGGCGCAGATAGACAGGAGATGCACTAGCTAACCCTCAGCAGTATTATTACTACTATTACTAAGGTTCTTATTACTGTTAACCACTTTATTATTGACATTAGTAAGCGTTGGCCGCAGGACTGAGAATGAATACATGACCAGTGTAGGATCATCAAACCTGACCAATGCTGTTTGTTTAACTTTCTTTTCTTTTTCCTTTTTTTATTTTTAGAGATGAAATGTAGAGTTTGGTGTATTTTGCACATGTTCTTTTGAAAGGTGAACTTAAGGACTTGATTCTTGAAGGACTTTTCATTTTATTTTTAGAATATTAGATCCATCCCTAGGTCCACAAAAACTGTTTGACATTGTTACGGAGATTTGAAAGGCTTCGTGCACATGAGGTTTTCCCTTGTCCACTTCAGTCTCATGCAGCCTCATGCACAGAAATCACTTGCAGGACAAAAGAAATGTCAAACAATCTGCGAGATGATGATAGCTGTCGACAAATGTATTGTGTATGTTGTCCCGCTGAATTTACATTACAGTATAGAATGGTAAATAACAGGCAAAAGTAAAGACTGTCAGCTATTGATTCTGCTTGTGTATTTGCTCAGACATTGCACCATGTTAGAGAAATTACAGTTGTTGCAGTCACTCTCTATTGTAACTGTGACATTTTTAACAATTTTGTGCAGTCAAGTTTAAGGGACTGCATTTAGAGTTTGCCAGCATGTTTTCTTAGGTATGCCGGCAAACACTTTTGCTTTCCATTGCATGTCTGAGATTTCAGTTACAGGATGGACTTCATGTAAAATACATAGATGGTACTAATTTGATCTGCAGTCCCTGAGCTAGCGTGCCAGCCAAAGCCTCTGCCCCTCCCACCCCTGTTCCTCTATGCAAGATCACTTTAACAATGTGGTTCCTCCTGTCAGAAGCTTTAATAGAAATCGAGATTGTAAATCACATTATGTTTTGCCATTGACCCATCTATAACATATCAGTTTGCAGGGCTGTCATGAAGGGGGTAAAGTGGGAATGATTCAGGGCACTCAAAGCTACATCGGGGACCTGGGCCTCCACACAGTGTATGGACAATTGAGGCGAATCTGTGATGAAAAAATGGATTTTACATACTATGTAAACTGCTGGTATGTAGCTCAGGGCGTGGTATTAAGTCCGGCTCATGCCTCTGCAAATAAGCCATTGCAGTCAATAGCTGACACTCGATACAGTGGCCACATATACATTCTTGAATGCATTTTTACTGAGCATTTAGCAAAGAACCAAGTTGGCGTCACTGTCACGATACTCTTGCCACAGGACGGAGATGTGTTGAGACTTGCAGGCCTGAACGTGGTCAAGGCTGCTCTGATCGAGACAACCTGCAGATTTATTTTCTGTTCACATATTTTTCTCCCTTTTTTCTGTTTACTTTTTTCACTCATATGCATTGAGGACCTGCTCTGTAAAAACCTGATTCTGAATGCCAGTTGTATTCTGTTAAACGCTCCATGGTTTTTGGAATTTATGCCTGGCGTTGCCTTGGTTATTTTACAAAAACTGAATGTCAGAAATAAAATGAATCATCCACTCTGGTCTCAGCCTTTCCTCAGTAATCGGATTTTTATTATGTCATTTTGTCAAATGTAATGGTGCAGTATACTGTAGCACATTTTCAAATTGTTAATCGCTGTGTGGTGGGAAAATCCACGCCAATCACGTAAGAAATGGAGACCAATTTAACTACAGTTGGTACAAGAATATTCATTTATTAGATGGCTGTGTGCAGGGAATAATGGATAAAGAAAGTGAGGGCGTTGAACTTGGCAAACCTTTTTTCTGTGTTTTACACTGAAGATGAAGCACGGGCACAACATCCACTGATAACTTCTCTCAACAAAGGCTTCTGTGCAGACAAATTTTAGACTTATGACATGTATTATTATTATTGTTATTATTATTATCATTATTAGTGGTAGTAGTATGAACTGTTTAAGCCAAAGTATGTTACCAAATCATGTAATCATTGAAAAATACCACATTCTCTGATAAAATTGTCACATATAAGTCAAGCAAGACAGCAATATATTTCAGACATTTCAAGAATAATCCAATAATGATGATTTCAAGAAGATATCACCAAAAATATATTAAGCAAAGTGTTTACAGTTGGTGCAGGTACTCTTTCAAATGGCCCATCATGGAGCCACATCACAAATAAAACTGCCCTTACAAATGGTTATCACGATGATTTTATTCATCTTTATTGCACTTAGATGAGGGCACTTTTTTTCTCATTGAAGTGGTTTCCCTGAGTCTCTGAGGGTCTGCCGTCCTGACTGAGGGAGGTGGTGTGACGTCAGTGAGTCCGCCTGTAGTTGCAGCCGTCCAACACATGATGGCGCTGTTGTGTTGTTTTATATTGAGTTGGCTCAGGGAGGCACACCGCACGTCACTGCTACGGTAAAGAGCCGTAAGAGACACACCGGTACCGGGAAACATTACAAATCACTGTAATATCCCTATAATATTACTATAGGAACGTACAGTTAACATCTTCTGTGGTGCTTAATACTAAGTTTATAGTTTATCGAACTTAATGTTTCTATACCTTCTAAAATATTCCTCCTATAGCCTACTAATAACTTAAAGGTTACAGGGGGAAAGACTACAGTGCATTAGTAAGTTAATGTTGGTCATATTGTACTTTATGGCATTTTTGCTTGGTAATCCTATAATATTCTTATAAGGACTTCTATTCTTATAACGGTGCGCAGTGGTGCGTTTATGATGGCCTTATCATCACTTCTTTATTTTTTTATTTTTTAAATAATTAGGCCTATTTCTTATGTTGTCACTATATTCCTATTACAGTACACTATACACTATAATATTCCTCTTCCATTACCTCTGTGGTACTCAATGGCCTTATCGGAGTTTATGGTATTTATTTTATATCCCATCATATTAGTATAATATTCCTACACCGTCTTACAGCTATGTGAATATTTGTAGGCCTATAGATTCCTTCTAAATTTTATTGCAGTTTTATTACAATTTTGTTTCAAGGGTAGCTATTTATGGGCAGCACACTTACTCATTTTAATACATGCTTATATTTCGAACGTTACTGTTATTTTTAATAGAAGTATACGGATCATCAATTATGAGCTTAGAGAATTGCTTCTCTCCTTTGCTAATTTGAATTTGACATGTTTAGCTCGATCCTATCGATCCACATACCAGAGGTTGTCAACACTACAGTACATTCCTGCAATGCTTCTAATTATTTTTTCCTCAATTGTGAACTATCTTACAGCTTATATGGTTTTATCCGCCTCTGTCTCTCCCCCTATAGCCTACTAGGCAGGAAACTGGAGCATAAAAGACTCTTATTCTCCATAATCAAGGTCAAGAGCGTTTTTCAATAACCTTTGGGAATTAAAGCCTGGAACGGCGCCAGTTTGCCCTGCCAATCATTTTTACTGACAGCTGAATAATACAAAAGTTGTTAACCTTTTTCCATCACAATCGATCAATATGCTTTATTTATCTAAAGATTTCACTGAATCATCTATTAATATTTGTATTTTGTTTTGATTCTTTCTCAGCGGCGGCGCATGATAAATTGTTTCAAATAACAGATGGTGCTACGGGCAGAGACAAAGCAGGAAAATCTGGTAGCAATTATCCTCAATTATGTTCATTGTTATTTTGAGCTAATTATTGTTATTGTCACTTTTGTTTGTGTGTCTTGCGGCGCAAAAAGCAGGCCTACGGAAGACAATGGGAAGCAGGAATATGTTTTGACTATGAAACATGGCTTTCATAATTGAGTCTAACCAGTTGGTCTAAATAAAACTGAGCGACACATGCATAGGCTATAGGCTGTGTTTTCATATCAAATCTCCCAAATGCCTGCTTAGTGTAATGATACTGTCTGTGTAATTGAAGACTCTGTTTGATACGAGAAAAATATCAATTGTGCTTCAATCGTCTAAATTACACTATTTTTGAGATAATATAAATACAGCCTTATAGTGAATGGCGCTGAGGCTTAGAAATATTTTGGTTATTCAATATGACAGCAAAATGTGGGCCTGCATATAAGCTTTTTATTGTGCTGTGAGAAAGAAAGCTCTGTTTGAGGAATAAAAAGTGAGCAGGTGGAAAATTCTGCAAATTCCGTGTGTAAAAGCATTTGTCCTAAGTGACCGTTACATTTCCGTTAAGTGAAGCTTTATTTTTAGTCTGCTTATAGCCTGCAAATCACATTTTTTATTTGTTATTCTGACTTATTGCGGTATTTGATCGTTGTGTCTCAGGGAGATATTAGCAATAATTTAGTCATAATTTACTCTGTTAAAAACCCAACCGGACAAGTTGTCCTGCCGAAGTTCCCTTGAGCAACACACTGATTCCAACTGCATGGGCGCCTCTGCAGCGGACCTGAGAAGAAATTCCCAGCGAGGATTGAAATGAGTGTTTCACTTTTATGCGCACGTGAGTTAATATGGTGCAGAAAAGCGTGAATTTGGCCATGAAACTTTTTTGCGACACCTGCCCTATAGTGGGCCCATTAGATAGATCTCCGTGTTATAGGACATAGCGGTTTCCCGAGCAGGGCGCAGGAGAGGAGAGAAGAAGAAGGGATGGAGAGGAGAGGATTGGAGAGGCTGAGGAGCGGAGGGGCTCCGTGGCCGCATGGGGCGGACCTGACTCAACTCTCGCCTTTGTTTGGGGGCGGCTCCTTTCCTCCCTTCCCCTCCCCTCCCCTCCCCTCCCTCGCCTCCTTCCTTCCCATCCTCCTT
>OMKZ01015315.1:13339-25009 GCA_900302535.1 Neoniphon sammara | reverse complement strand
TTTTCAGAGGAAGAAATACATTAAGTAAACTTGGGAACACCACCCAATGCTTCAACATTTTTCCAAAGGTAAATTACTTAAATTGTTTCATAACTTGACAACATGCTGCTCTTTTCATGGATAAATACTCTGAAGTACTCATGACAAGACATGAGGAAGGAAAAAGCAGTACCTTGATCACTGTGGATGATGGATCAAATCGCCTTTTTCAAAGCCTCATTCTCAGCAGCAGTGTCAAGACACCTAAATGATGCCTCTTGTTAGTTTAGCTAGAATGCAGTTTGTAATTACCAGTGTCACTGTGACCTGGTGTGTGAATGAAGTGCTAATTATCAATAATTGCGGCTGTGCTGATTGAATAACTCGGCAGAGACAACTCTACCCTTGTTTACGATCACAAAGCGAGAGGCAACAGTCCACCTCATTATATTGCCAGTTATCTTGAGGATGCGGCCACTTAGATTGGAAACATGACAGCATGCAAATAAAGTGTCAGTACACAGGGTCAGGGTTGATGTTCAGGGTCAGCTACAGAATGACATCCCTGGAGTCAGTAGTTATTCACTGAATGCATTAACATACACATTAATGATTTGATCTCAACCTGAACTGTAAAGTAATACTCAAAGGAAATAGTCATGTAAATGCTTTCATCTGATGTCTTCAGCGGGGTAAGGTCATAATCAGACCATAGTTAACACAAGTAGAGTTCTGCTAAGTCTTTTTATTACGGGATGCTAATCTGAACTTTTCTTTGTATTTTTCAAACTGCTTATTGTCACTTCTAAAAGTTGGCATGTTAAAGCAAACAACGTGGCACGGTGCCGTGGCGTGAGGAGTTGTAGAGCTGCTGTTAAATGAATGTAAACCACGTTATTGGAGAAATCACTTTAATTCAAGCCATGTAAACACTGTAATCAAAATACTGCCTTAAGCCGATTACACCCAGATCTCAGGTATTGCTGTGCATGTAAACAAGTGTATTACTCAAGGACACTTGACAGTGGGGTTTGAACCCCAGGCCTTTGTGGTAGGGCAGTTTTACTTCTTCCTGCCCTGTAAGCAATTTACTGAAGTCTTTTAGTGACAAAATGTGTGCATTTCTACTGACTGAAATCTCTACACTTCGGAGATAGTCAAAGATGAAATTCAGGTTAGGATAAAAAAAAAAAACTGATCCAAAATGGGTTTATAGCTTTAAGATAAACTTTCCAAAAATCAAAATCGGGGTAGGAGCTGGAAACAGCTGACCGTAATATTTGGGAGGTGCTGCCTAAAAATAAGTATGCAGCACTTGCACAGTCCCAATTTAAAACAAATAAATAAATAATCCTCATTACGCATATGATTCAGAGACTGTGAGATTGAAGGGAAAATCCATCAAAACAAGAATTCATATGTGTTATTTTTATGATCTTAACAGCCTAGATTTGCAAACATGAGCATGTCTCTCCCAAAGGTAGAAACACCAGAGCCAAGAAATCATCAAAAGAACTGGAGCTGCTCTGCTCCGCTGTCAGTGAAAAGGAGACCAACTTTTGTGGATACAGCGAATTTGCCAGAGGTGATTTTACAGGGAATTGAGCACATTTTCTGGTAAAAATAAAAACCGGCTGCACTATAATAAAATAAAGCTTATTTGGATATAAAAGCTCCAACGTTCTCGGGTTTCACAAATTCAGCTTGTGACTCATTGACTCTGGGTTTTAGTTCCTGTTAACAGTTTTTTCCAAGATCAATAGAAATAATGTGAATTTGGCTTTATATTGGAGTCTCATTTTTCTTTTTTAGACTAAATGCACTTTAAAAGTCATATCTCATTGATTCTAAAAAATCAATGTATTAAGCCATGCTGTGATGAAAGATCAGTCATCAAATCCTAACACAACTGTGCACTTGATTGATCTTGCTTTTTTGTGTTTTGGATTCTAAATGGCTGTACTTGTGTGTAATCTGATGTTATACATGAGTCACCATCCTCCCTATAGTTGGTAGTGCACCCCCCTTGTATAACTACTGCTTATCCCGTACTGTGCCAGCATGAAGAATAGGCCAAAGCTGAGAGAGGCATCCAGGCTGTGATGCACAAGGCAGCATTTAAAACAGTGGTGTGCAAGAAATTCAAGGGATTTCTTCAGCATTGCTGCAGTTATTAGAGCTGACTTGTTGCTGGGTGAAATGAGAATAGATATTTGACTCCATGTCACTCTTTGTTTCTTGTGACTATGAATGTTGTCCCTCCACACATGCAGTTGAAAAAAAATGCCGTGTATCATAATGATTATGCATTAATAACTTTCGCAGATAATACCAGGCCCCTTGCAAGCTCCCCCATCTAGGAATAGCACCGCTCTGCCTGGCAATTCTGATGTCCTTTTTTGGTGACATTTATAAAATTTTCATTGCAGCAGTATAAAACGTTACATGTCACGCTCTCATGAATCATTTGTGTCATGGATCATTGCTTCAGAGCTGGATCTGAACCCTAATGGGGGAGCTGTAACAGGAAGGCACTTTCAGTCCTTCACTGGATCCCTGTTTTCCTTGTAAGGCGGGTAAAATATGCAGTTTGTCATACAGAATTTGTTGTGGTTTTAGTATAAATGATGATATGATGAATTTGTGCGTGTCTGCATGTGCTTATGTGTGATTTACATTAATACCTCTTTGTCGGGTCCAAATGTCCAATGGAAATCTTGACTTGCGAGGACTTTTTGACAGATTTTATTACTTCCTGATTATTTTTTTTAGGTTAGCTTTGGGTGAGTTAGGGCTTAAGAGAAAGGTTAGATGTGTGGCAGGTTAGAAAACGAATGTAAGTCAGTGGAATGCCCTCTCCATTTCAGGAAGACAAGGATTTGGCTGTGTGTGCAGAGGGTAACTCCTCTTTGCAAAGTGGAAGCAGTCATGCATGGAGTATTTGCCCTCTTTAAAATCCTTCCACCTTGAGCTACTGTTCATTTTCTGCTTTTTGTATATCTTCTGTAAAAGGTATATTCTGTATTTGATCTGTATTGTAACTGCTTATATAGAATGTACAAAAAAGTGTAGTCAAAATATTGTAATGATAAATGATTTGGTTCATGTGTGTTTGATATAGCGTCAATCGAAGTGAGCGATGAAAAGTCTAAACAAATTACAGGAAAGTCTCGGCTCCTACCTGCTCGCAGCTGTTTGTGATACAGACGTCTGTCTGTGTGTGTTAGGATATGAATCAATGTCCTGTAAAGGAAAATTACCTCAACGTGATGCTAGACTTGAAAGGAAATATCATTTGCAAGTCTGTATCTACAGATTTCATTTCACACTGTGATTATCACCTCAGGATATCACTTGATGGAGTCTAAACTCACTTTGAAGGCAGTTTCTCACTAACTATACTGGATTCCCAGTAAAAGGAGACACATTAGGGGCAATCTTTCCCCTGCGAATGGTGGCCAACCATGTATGATAGAAGCACAGTCAACTGCGCAAAAAAAAAAAAAGCCCTCCCTCATTCGCTGAACTTTATCCTCTCCAATTCTGTCTGATCTGTATCAACTATTCCGTGGAGAGTAGGCCTGCGAGGAAAACGTTTAAGGGGAAAGTACGAGATTCGATTTAGATTGTCGGCCCCCAAACTGCATCCCCAATGCCTTTATTACATGGCAAGAATGAAGCGCACTTTACACACAATTAGCTTTCCATTCGAGTGCTTGGTGACTTAAACGTATTGATGCTGGATTAACTTTAAGCTTCAGGAAAGTATATCATTACACAAAAAAGTCATTCTCATTTATTTTAGTCATTCCCAGGAGGAACAAGTGTGCTTGATTTTACCTCCCAAAATATGCCTCTTTTGAAACAGTACACCCCCTTAATAGTTTTTTTTTCTTTTATTTGAGTTAGTATGAAAGTTGAGAAGGAGACAGAGCAGCTGAGACAGAGGGAAGAGATTTAATCCTGTCAGGCCACATGGGGCTAAAGAGGCGGGGGTAATAACCTCTGCACCATAATCAAGTACACTGAAGAGGTAATTTTAAGGCTCTGATGTTGAAAAGTTCAAACTTCATTTAAACGTGTCAGGGCAGGCAATCTTACCGGCTACATCTAATTCCAGTAATGGATACAGTGGTGCCATCAAATTCACAGTTACGTAGCATGTTGTCCACCTCATTTCCTCCACATAATACGTGCTGGACAGTTCATTAAGGCACAAATCAAACTAAGGAAAAAAAAAATGAAATGAAAGAGATTCAGTAGACATGCTCTTATATGTCTTACAGACACCATTTACACTAGCAAGTAGCAAATTTTAGAAAGTAAAAATAAAATCCCTCTTGTACGCTGCTTTATTGCTGCATTGTCCCCACACTTTCCATTTTATTGTTATCTTTCCATTTGCCCTTTTAAACAAAAGGTAATAAGCTGAAGGAAATCCTAGTGCAGCTTCATAACAAAATTCTCAAAGTTTTAACAGCTAAAGTCATGTGATGGATGGTTAAACTCTGTTTTGAGCAGCTGGCTTGCTGAGTGTGTAGGGAAACTGCCCTTCAACCAAAGAAACTCGTTCAAGCTCCTGTGGCAAGCATCTGCCCTGCTGAAGTGTCCATGAGCAAGACACTGAATCCTTACCAGCTCCTGACCCTGACATCTGATCTTGTTGTGGAGGCCGCCAAGAAAGAAGGGGATTCTCTTCTGGGATCAATCAAGTTTTTGGCTATTATTATTAAAGATGCAACAAGTAAGATTTTTAGTGCCCTATAGGACCATATTATAGGCCATAATTTAATATTTCTGTAGGAATTTATAGGGTTGTTGGTCAGCACCAATAATTCAATGATTATTTTAGCAGCTGCTGAGATTTCTAGCTTTCAAAACTTCTGGCTCGCACTTTGGAACAAAAACTCCTTACTTGTTGGGATTTCAAGACCGTCACTATTGTGAAAATCCTTATTTGTGTCAGTTATAGCCATTGTAAGCATTTCCAGAGACCTGTAGTGTTATTGCAATTCCTTAATCGCTGATAGTGCATGAGAAAGATTTCTTAATGCCTTTGCTTTTGCAGCATCAGAAGGTAACCTTTGTTGTAAAGTTTCAAGGGAAACTCAGAGAGCTGCTATGGTTTCTCTATTCACAATAGCTACTTTTTTATTATTACAAAATGTCCTACATGAAGGCAGTACAGTTTAAACATTTGACATTGGTCAGAAATTCCAGAGATTCTTTTATTTATTTATTTATTTATTTATTTATTTTTATTTGAGTGAGAAATGTTAAATTCCGATAACTTTTGTTGGGGAGGAGTTATAATATATTGATAGTGTGTGTGTGTGTGTGTGTGTGTGTGTGTGTGTGTGTGTGTGTGTTGCCCGGTGAGAAGGTCATAATTCACAAGTCACATCACATTTAAAATGATAAGATTTTGACAGGCCTTGGGAAAACATTGGCGAAGAACTGGACTCCCGAGTCCAAGTTACTTGTACCCTGGCTACCTGGTAGAGATTGGTTACTCTCCAGTAAGATGTTGCCAAACAACCCAGCTAATTATGCAGTGTTACTGTGGATCGCATTCACACCTCACCTGCAGCATTCATAAAGTTAGTGCCAGCATGTTCTGGAGCTCCTCTGCACCCTCTGGTCTTTTTAGAGCCAAATGAGGTTTGTTAGCATGAAGTGAGTATTCCTGTTGGGTTTATATCAAAGTGAGGGCAACTAGAAATAAATTAGTGTCCAGAAAATGAGCTAATGATAAGCTGGTGATATGTACCAATAAATCCAATTTATTTAAGTCCAATACAAATATATACCAATCAAGTAATAATGTAGGAAATTTTTAATTTGACTACATAATCATTTTGCCACTCTCTATTGCCAACTGACATAAATTGATAAAAATGCTATATAAACCTGTCCCCAGGACATGTAAGCTTATACCTTTATATACATTTTACCCGTTTTTGGAAAGGTCTTGCCTAGGAAAAATCCTCTGCCACACAGGCAGTCTTTCTGGCAACAGCGGTTTGTTTGGAATAAATAGAAGAGAAAATATGTGGTTAGCATGAGCATTAGTATTTACCA
Organism: Neoniphon sammara; assembly: GCA_900302535.1. NCBI lineage: Eukaryota > Metazoa > Chordata > Actinopteri > Holocentriformes > Holocentridae > Neoniphon > Neoniphon sammara. Next base: position 18,949 of record OMKZ01015315.1, on the reverse strand, counting down.
TGCCTGCACAGTCGGAAAAGAGCCTTGTACTGAAACTTCAGCATAAAATCCAAGGAAAAGAATCTCTCCCTACCAAATCTTGTTTCCTGATAATTGTTTATAGCTTCATTGTGTGTAGTGCTTGGGATGTTGTCATCAGATGTGTGTTTTGGCTGTGGAGTGTTGCAGTGGCAAAGAAAACTGGCCGGCTGAGATGGTTTTGGGCAAATTCTGGACACCAGGTGGCTGCTTACAAGTCTGGGCGTATGGTGTCCATATGTTATTCATAAGCAGACAAGACTGCACAGACCCTACATGGAAAATGCAGAAGTTTGGAAGCCACAACTCCAAGTTTTAGAAATTCCTCTGTGGTCCAAAATAAGCAAAAGACAAATAATATACACAGTATTTCAACTGTATTGATTAAGACAGAGCGGTTTTGGAGAGTCTTTGGCCAGTGTTTGCTTATTATGCTTCACTTTATTGAAGACGCTGTGAAGTATTCCTCTTGTTTTGCCCTCTTCCAAGCATCTTTTCTGCTTAATCGCAACAAACCATTCACTCTCACTCTTGTGAGAGTGAATGGTTTGTTTGCATCGCACCACTGTGAGGTGTCTTGCTTAATGCCATTTACCCTGTTTTTTCTATCCACTTCAAAAAGCCCCCCCCCCAGGATCTATGTTCCCTTTTTTTGATTCTGTGAAGTCGTATCAAGTGCTTAAGTGTTTTGAAGGAATCATATTTTTGTGCATGCAGCACCAAAGATTTCACTATAGCCTTGAGCATACTTTTGTGCCTGTGTTAGATCCTTTTTATATTCTGTTGTCTTTGCATTGGGCTTTGACAGCTTATCATCATTTTCTCATGTATACTGTCTGTCAAGCATATCAGTACCATTTTTCCAGTTGTCCTGAATGGCGCTTCAGGCTAGTCAGCTTCTTAGTGCATGTATTCCATCATGCCCTTTTGGGAAGAAGGTGTGGCAGTTCTTTGCCATTTTCTGTCACCTGAATGGAAATGCTTAAAATAACACATCAGAGGAGAAGGTGCCTTTCAGAAATGGACCATGGGCCAAGGGGTTAAACTGGATAATTTTTCTTCTACAAGGCTGCCCTGTCAAAGAAATAGAAAAGGGTTGAAAAATAATGGCCGCTGTCTGATATTTAACAATATAGCCATTTTAAACAGAGGTAACGTATGTTATAACTTCAAGGGCGAAGGAGACTCTAGGCAGCAGTCTAACTCTGTGAAAAGCAGACATTACACAGGTCAGGGAAATTAGACTTTTCATTTCTAAAGCCCCAGCACCTGTGTCCTCTTTTCCTCTTTCACCCATTTCAAACAGCACCCAGTACATGTGGCCTGCAGCTTAAAAAGGGTCAATTGCTTCAACCTAGATCGGTCTTGGAAAAGTTATGTTCGTATTTTTGTACAGCCCTTTTGATTTTTTGCATATCAAGTTCGTATTTTTTTAAGATTCATTTATGCAAGACTGTGGCAGATTACTTCATAGCATGCAAAGTAAAATGATAAGATGTACAGGATGATGGAGTTCAATTCCTATTGTAACAGTTTTATCCTTTCTTATAGGGGTTTTCTTTACATGTTTTGTTTTATCAGACAGAACTGTAAACTGCACATACACATTTATCATACATACTGCTATTTTATTCACAAACAACATCTGAAGATGTACCTACCCTTCACTAATTGCAAGTTATTTAAAATTGTTTCCACATTTTTAGTGCTTCATGGATTCAAAAGATCACTGTGTAACCTCCACCCCCACAGTGTCCTTTCACTAGCAACTTTCAGGCAACTTGCAGTCATAATGTCAACAGTTTGTCCAATCAAATAACTAACATCAAAACCAAAGAACAGGTCGACATTTTTGCAAAAAATGTCAGATTGAAAAATTAGTAAGCAACCACATCCGCCATCATTTTCTCTACAGGAGCTCCATTATTGCATGATTCTGTGAGAGAAATAATTAATAGACTGCTTGATTATAATCAAAACAACCAAATCTATATATTTATTTATATTTTATATAACAGAGTAGTGCATTTGTTTTGGCTTTGGGAACTTGGAACCTGGTAGAAGATGTAATGTCAAGATTTTATGAGACTGGATGTTAAATATAACTTGAGTATTATGCTCTATGCTTGTCCATCTACATATAAATCTATATGCATCTGTCTGTATGAACATATAAATGTTCATACAAAATGTATACAAATATTCATACAAATGTTAATGCATGATAGTGATTTTGAGCCTGTGTATGCACTGCATGTATGTGACAACAATTTCACTCATGAAAAATATGGACAGCAATTTTTTTTCACATCTCATGTTTGATGAATGTCAAATGTTCCTGGCTAGATCAAGTATTCATGCGGTAGCTTCATTTACATAACATCATGCCCAGATTTCCCCAAATCTTGCAGATACACAGTTTGCAAATGCACTATCTCCCGTTTTGTGCAAATACAGCCCACAGATTTGCATTGACTGGTGGAATACTACCAAAACTGCTGAACGCAAGCGTGCTTTTCACTCTCAAGAGGTTTATTACGGTCATTTCATCCTAATTTTACAGTACACCATGTGATAAAACGCTAATCCGGAGCATCAGTTGCAAACTGTGCACTGTGTTTGCACTAAAAAGAAGGAATGATTATTCATGAATATTAAAAAAATGGGATGAACAGATGGAAATTAAAGTGCAGTAATCCACTCATATAAAACAATGGGCTTACAGAGCAGTTCTTTATGTAAAGCAGATGAATCCTGAATTTAAATCTTTTTTTTATTAATCAAAACTGATATTTCACTTTATGAGGAAAACACAGGGACAAATTTATACTTTGTCTCAGGTGGAAAATAGGCACATATTTTTCTGACAAATATAAGAGGTATTTGAAAAATCAGAACTAAAGCTTGGATGTGTAATTTGTACACAATATACTTGAGACATGCTGTACTGAGGTGGCCTGTGTCTTTTATTTATAGGCTTATAGGCTAAGAGATTATAATTCAAATGTGAGGAAGAGATATAACTGTATTACATATTTTTCTGACTCCATTACAGTGGACGAAATTTGTAATGCCGAGCACTGGCCTGACATTTCTCTGTCACTGTGGGAGAAAGTTCAGGAGTGAATGGAGTCAGAATGAGGAGAAGTTTCTGACAGCTGCCGTGCTGCAACAGAGCACAGAGACCATAAACAACAGCACAGAGTCGCTGAGAGAAAATTTCACTCCGGAATAATACTAAACTTAAACATCAAGCAGTCACAGAGTCATAATTTTAAAGATTATTGGGGCACTCCCACACAGTTCCAATTGTTATTTGGAGCTTCTTGAAAATCCCAAACTATCTTTTGAAGGGAGATATTTATTTCCACATTTTTACCCTGAATTAATTGGCAGGTTTTTAACCTGCCCGTATGGATGAAATTAACTGTTCCACACCCAGGTCGCACCTTTGCTACCAATCCCCCATCAGTTATTGGCCCCTTAATGACTTTATTCCATGGCCGTGCTGTTTCATTTATGCACGACTCCACTTGTTCAAAAAGCTGTCTTGCCCCGAGGTTGTTTCATGCATCCGTTTAACATCCAAGAGGTCCTCGCTAATGGAAAACTGGGAATCCAGACCTCCGGATGAAAATAGGCTACACCTAATACATCTGTCCCATTCATATTTTTCCCATCTGCATCTGCTTTCGTCCGCAGCTAATCAGTGGGTGACCAATTTTTGGCTTTTTCTTTGAGCTGCTTTTGTAAGTCACTTGCAAGCTCATCAATGCTGCTAGCAGTGGTATTTCTGGTGATGCAGACATTGGCAATTGCTAGTTGTTTTTTGGGGTACACTACTAATTTACACACTTTTAGCATGCAGTTTCACAATTCCCCCTTTGTGAATGGTCTCCCTGATTTCCTCTACTCTACTGAAACTTGCTTTGACGACTCCTTCGCTTTGAGTTTTGGCCCAATGAAATGTGTTTTGCCGCTGCTGAATGTGTCTTTTAATTTCAGTCACTTTCTGTTGCCTTTGCTCCCCATCCATGGCTCTAAATCAGTGCTGGTATGTAATTTAAATTTTAAAATTCTTAAAAACTGACATTAACTCCTAGCAGATACATTGGCTTCTCTTTAAACTGAGTAAAGAAGTGTTCTGTTTCCAGTCTCTCATGAAAATTTCTGCATTCTGTGTCAACTTTCCTTTTTCAGGCAGTGTGTTGCTAGCCAGCCTCCCTGCTGAAGGGAGAGAGGAAGTTGGTGCTGAAAGTGTGAAAGAGGTTGTTGGAGGGTGAAAGGGCTGTGTATATTGGAGTCACAGCAGTGTGCAGCATGCTCTGCACTGAAAAATGAGTATTGCCAGAGTTTTTTTTTCCTGGAATTGTCATGAACTTAAACATTCACAGCAGCTGATGGGCCACATTTCATTGATTGTGGAGGGCCGCGAGCCTTGAGTTTGCCGCATGCACTGTAGAGGTTTATCTCGACAATCCACAATCACAGTAGGGCCCTCATTCCTCCATTTTTTCAGTTATTGCTCTCTCTACTTTAGTTTTTAGTTTTAGTTTTACATCTCTGTGACTCATTTGCAATCTGAACTCAGTGTACCTGTGACTTGTCAGCTATGTTTAATGGCATTAGTAGTGATTTATTTGTGCGCTGTGGTTTTGATTTTCTGCGTGTTCCTGGGCTGCCGTGTTTTTGCTTTTTCTTAGCTTAATGCATTTGGGTTGTTGTGCTCTGTTTTCTTCATACGTATTCCCTGTTGGTTTATTGATCACCCTGCAGACTGGAGCCGCCTTTGTGGTAATCAGGCGTGTCTTTGCGCATTGCTGTAACCATGTCTTTTTGGTCATTTTTGAAAATGAATACATTTTTTGATAAGGAATTGCAAAATGAAATCATGTCCCGGAGAAAAACATGAAAGCAAGGCATTAAATCTTGTGCAAATCCGCTGTAAAACTACCCTCGCAGGTATGAGGAAATGTGACTGCACTTATGTGACCGCTGCACACTGCACAGATTTGTCATCACATTTGCCGGACAGCAATATGTTTAGCTCAACACATGAGAATGGGAGCAAGAATGATGGATGTCAATAGAATATACCAATCACTATGCCATAGATCATTTCCTCCCAAAGAGAAACAAGGGATTTGTCACCTTCACTGAGGTTGCCATGGTAACGTGGCCGCCATGTCAAAGTGAAGCTAATAACTTTCTGCTCAAAGCTGGCCAGTATCAGACACTTAAATCTTGTTACTATGATAGCTCACAATGTAAAATTAGTGCCATTAAGAGTTTGAATTGTGCTCATGTAATTTCTGGAGCCAAACACACACACACACACACACACACACACATGTCCTTCACTGTATGCCTCTCATGCAAGTTTCCTCAATATGGAAAAAGCACATCAAACAACAAATTGCGTTGTTTGTTGCTGTCAGTCATGCAAAAATCTTATTTATCTGATGCTTTTATTTGAGGCTTTCAGCTTTCAGCTTCAAGTAGAAGCATCTAAATAAGTCTAGATGAGTTGATGCGTGTTGTGAGAGAGGAAGAACTGTAGTGTTGTTACATTTAGCAGCTTCATCAGTTGAT
>OMKZ01015312.1:5409-15541 GCA_900302535.1 Neoniphon sammara | reverse complement strand
CCCCCCTTTTTTTTTTTTTTTTTTTTTTGGATATCATCATCCACCCAGATTTCTAGACCCCAGATCTGTTTCTACTGAAGCATTCAGGGAGTGTTGTACAATTTTATTACTGGACATCAACTACTGGTTGTCTAGTCCCATTCCTGTCTATACACACACAGGTTCATCTTCATAGTCACTAGAGTCTATTTCAGTTATCATTACCTGTTTCCAGCAGGCCTCGATACTACTAATTGTCTCTCTCATTAGGAAACATACTGAGTGTGGACTTGACTGGATTAAGCGCTGAAATAAGGATCAACAGCCTTATTTATTGTATTTACCTGGTTTGTGCAAAGAGTGCACAAACCAGGTTGAATGAGGAAGCTGTGACATTGCTTGTTTGTAACGGTGGTGGCTTACTTTCAGTTTCTGTAACCACCTTCAACTGTTTGTTTGGCTCGTGTTGTTAACCTGATTGTGACCTGGGCCACTGAAGCGAGACTACAGGCCAGGGTCAACCGATTTGCAGGAACGGCAGACACAAGATGAACAACTGTCACCCTGTTAGAGTAAGTGGGTGTAACGTTAGTGCCACTCACAGGCAATCTGCAGCCAAGACAGTGATTGATTATGTATTTCGCTTTGGCATATTTGGCTTAGCTTCATCACATCCATCACTAATATGCATTGGAGGACTTTGGTTATGCAAACAGCCGCCCAAACTGTTCTTAAATCCCCCTAAATTGACTTATCCTCGCCACAGGTCAGTGGTTTTCACTCAACCCTCCACTAATCTTGCTCATTCCAGTATTTCTCTGTAGGATGAAGCCTATCGCTCAATCCATTTGCAACAACTGTGGACTTTTCCTTGGTGGTCCGCTCCTGTGCTGCATGTGAACTAGGTCATATGCCGCCAAGTACAGTGCAGTGCTATCCATGTGTGCATGCATTTTTCATGGGCTTTGCTTTGCATGAGCTTGTGTGTGTTTCTCTACCTTTTGTGTGTGTTGCCTGTGTCTCCGAGTCACGCAGGGATGCCTTCCCTGGAAGTCTCACTGTTTGTCTTCCTGTCTTGCTTATTAAGAAGGGCAAAGAGAGAAGAGAGTGAATGGAGGAGCACTGGAGAGCCTACAGGGAGGGAGAGTAAAGCCACAGAGAGGACGGTGGGAGGTAAATGGGGGAGGAAGTGGGGAGATGGGGAGCGATGAGGTGGAGTTGGAGAGAGTGAGCATGGGTATGCAGAGAAGAGAGAGAGAGAGAGAGAGAGAGAGAGAGAGAGAGGGAAATCCCCACGCCACGGAGATCCAGCCTCACACGGTCTCATCAGCAGCCGAATTTAGGTGGCTTGACGTGGAGAATCTCAATGAAGCAGCAGACACGACCTGCCTGGTTTGGAAGTCTGCTCACTAACACTGATTCCTTAAGTCATGGGTGTGCGTGGTGTGCATGTTAATCTGCAGCTCAGCTCACACTGCAGATCAGCTTATACTTGTGACCGGGCTGAGAAAGAAACTGGTGATTTGGCCAATTAGGGACACAGATTCATTATGTAAAAGGACCTCACAAAGCCCTATGGAAAAAACAATATTAATATATTAATACTTTTTTATATTAATATATTTTATTAATATATTTTAGAAATTAGCCAATGAAACTTTAATGATTCCTGTGGGGAAAGTGGGTCATTGCAACAGCAGAGAGACTGAAATATAGCTATGTTGTTGATTGCAGTACAAGTACAGAAATTATTATTTTGTAATTGCACCCATTATTATTATGATAGTAATCACACAAAATGTAAATAAACAAGTAATAATGCAAGGTAACATATTGAAAATAATACAAATGATAAATAGATAATGATGAATAAGATATTATCTAGATAGATAGATGAATAATTGAAAACAAAGAAAACCACATACACTTCAGAATATGTTTAGACATGCGCACTTTTCAAAATATACAAAAAGTTGAAATTTCCACATTTATTTGAAATACATGGTATTTTGAGTGGGCAAACTTATTTCACATTTTGATTTGTTGTCAACATTGTGCAAGAAAGAAGTGTATATGCAGCGACCAAAATATGATTTGAATGAATATCATTTGCATGTAAACGGTGTTGGACGTTTTTTGTATATTTGGAAATACATCTCTAGTCACACTTGGAAATACATGTTTTTCAGCATGGGTGGACTCATTCCTGAAGCTGTCCGTTCTGTTTTTGGGTAACACTAAGCTCTGAGTGCTGGAGAGCCCTTTTTAAGCGGGAAGCGGAGCGGGGTCAGACAGAGGGAAAGGGGGCGATTCAAACGGACCTTTGTCCGGCTGGTGGCATGTTTAGGCTAAAATTAGCCTGTTTATGCTGTTTTGTGGCACTCCTGCAGGCATCAACACGATCACATGACTGGAGAGAGCATTAGTCTTAGCGCATAGTGCTAGGCAAAGCTAATCAGAGCCAACCGCAAACAACTCTCTGCAGATTGCTGATTTATTGTGGTTTATTCAGTGTCAGGCTCACTGGAAATGTCCTCACACAGCTTGCCAAGCATAAGAAAAAAATCACTATTATGTTCCTGTAATATTCCTATAGGGACTTGTGGTGTGCTTACGGCATTCAATAACGAGTTCATAGTAGCCTTATCATGCCAGATGGAATTTTTTGTATTTCTATTTCCTATGGTATCACCAGTACTAAAATGTTCCCACAGAGATTTAGTAGTTCTTTCTCATTGGCGAAGTATAAACGTCTCAGTAAAATCAAGAAACATGGACTTGACAAGGCTAATAAGCGTAGTAGTAGAAATGTATCTCTAAATGCAAGTTGTCAGATGTGACTGTACTCAGTGTTTCGTCCAGGAACAGCCTCCCACCACAAAATGACTGAATGATTGAATCATACTTTCTTCAGCGAAATCTTGATATCACACTTCACCGAACTCTAATTCAGGCCTGGCTTTGAGAAAAGCAGATTTGATGGTCAAGTAAAGACGGCTATTTCTTTCGACGCAACCTTGTTTTGTAATCTGAGAAACCTATTTCCCCTGTAAAGTTAATGCACACTGGCTGATGTGATTGTATTCAGACAGAGTGAAAAAAAAACGGAGGTGATGCACTCAAGATGCACTGAAGATCCAGTCACCTCAACCATCTGGGGGCGGACAGAGCCACATCAGGGCCACATTAACAATCACACACATCCACAGATTCACATATAACAACTGCGGAAAGGGAAGGAAACTCCACTAACAAGGAAGTGCGCGCAAATCAAAGCAGGTGGCCGGCAGCTCGCACAGGAACAAACTTATCAGCCTTGAAGATCAGATTTAAGAAACAAATTGGATTTGCCTGCTGTCTGGACACAGTGTAAGTGCAATCCACTGAAAACAAATGTCAATAGATACAGTCGGCAACATGTTATAAGTTGGGGGCGTGGCTTATCATGGGGGGAAACAATCCCGCTCTGCATTGTAGAATTGAATAGAAGTCTGTGTTACATAGTATGTCACACACAAGCAAACTATGGAAATGAACAATGTTGACGAGGAGGAGAAAAGATATATGTCCAAAGTAGACAAAATTGATGTATCATTAAACCTCCAGTGGTAATTATAGTACGAGAAATACTTTAAACTGTGGATTTTTGGCCTTATTTTCTGTGCAGTGCACTACAGCTACTCCGTGGCCTGTTTCATTTAGAGATTTTGACCGAGTTAATTGAGGAATTAAAATAAATCTACCATGACAGAGGAAATTAAAAAAAAGTCATACAGAGACAAATAGGCAGCCCTCACTAGATTTCCATGGGAGACTGTGCTTTGTTGTCCCCCGCGGTGGGGAAAAAAAAAAAAGCGTGTGTTCGCACGTTTTCCGACTGTTTCCGTACAGTACAGCTATGAGACACCAGGTGTCACATTATGGCAGCACAGTGCAGACATACAGCGACATCGCAATATTGAATTTGGCTGCGGCGAACTCTAGGAGGCGGTCAGGCCAGGTGAAATGCTCCCAGTTCCTACCCAGATTGAGAATTCCTCACCCCAGTCTGCTATCAGTCCACTCCGACTGTATCTTTGTTTGATGCACAGTACAGCGGCAGTGAAAGCACGCCGTCCCAGATGAGGATCTATGTGGGAGTTTCCCATGCTGCCCTCCTCCTCTCTACCAGACCGAGCGGGCCTTTCCCACGCTGCTGTCGCCTCAGACTGCGTGTGTGTGTGTGTGTGTGTGTGTGTGTGTGTGTCTGCATGTGTGTGCGAGGGAGAGAAAAGGGGAAAGACTGCATGTTTCAGATCTCACGAATCGATAAAAAAAAATATTGGAAAAATGTGTGTTGCATTACCGAAGCTGAGTCAGGGGCTTCTTTGGGTTCCTTTCTCCACTCTGTTCACTCTTCTTTCACTCTGTTTGTGCGTGCTTTGGGACGTCGTCAGGAGTGTTTAAAAGTCACCGCCACAAGAGCGCATTAAAACGCGGTAACAGCCAGCTTTGATTCAAAGTGTTTCATGAAACCCTTTTAGGACTTGTACAAGTCTCCTCTTACCAGCTCTTAGCGAAGCACAGGGACTGATAATGGCGTAATTCATGCAGCAGTGTGACTCTCCCTTCCCCCCTCTCTCTCTCTCTCTCCTTCTCTCTTTCACGCACTTTGAGGCACACACACAGTGATTATGTATCAGGTTATAGGTTTTGTGTGGTACTAACGGCTTAGTGTACGGCAGTGCTTTGATTTTTGTGAGAGCCTAGTCCTGTTGTGTCCTTAATAACCATAGAATTGACCCATTTGGGTCATTAAATCTGTTGTTTACGGGCTCTGGGCGATCAATATTTCACTGGATACATTTCAGCGCATTTCGCCGCGTCTACAGTGGCCTTTTATAGTGCTGCTCGGCCATGTATTTATAGCATGTGTAAAACTGCAGGGCTGTTTGCATATGTAATTACACAGCACACTTGCAATGTGTGTGTGCTCTGCAAGACTGTCTCCATCCTCTCTCCATGTGGCTCGCCATAGATTTATATGTTGGTCTGTAATTGGCCCTTGTTTGTCCACACCTCTTTCCAGAGGAAGACTTCTCCATCTAAGGGGATTTGTAATGATGGAGCAGGCGGGCTGTGTGTGCATTGGGTGTGTATGTGCGTTTACTCGCCTGTGCGTGTGTTTGCGCGCGTGCTCGCGGCGGCGTACGTGTTCGTGCGGGGCCGAGAAGCCATCATTATGACTGGGTTCTGTCCTTGTTTTTCTCTTTAAGCGCGCCCGTGCTCTCGAAATTGCACAGAGCCGCGTTCCACCATTGTGTCTCAGACGGATTAGAAGCAGCTCCGTGTGAATCAGGGCAGAACCATTTGTTACCTCCGTACTCCACGTGTCACTTTTTTTTAATGCATTTGCAGGTGTGTGTCGCTGTGTAAAACTGCGAGGTACAGTGTTTTCCTTTGTGAGGCACCAACAGACCACTACACACCTGTGGCTGCTGATGCATCTCCTGCACAACACCACTTACAACACCTTTTTTTCCCTCTTCTTTTGTGGGCCCAATGCAGGAAAAAGCCTATTCTCCTGTTGTAACCTAATACCATTCATATGATTTTACATGGCACCCACTGAGCAGGGCCGGGAAGCAGCTTTATGCAGCACAGTCACAGAAGTGTAATCAGATGTGCTGCTATAGAGTCAGCTTGTTGTGTGTGAGGACCAATTGTACCTCGGCTCTGCTTATTACCTGCTGAATGGCCCGAGGCACAATGCGGATTCACAGATGGAACCGCACAGCACCCTCCCCTTCTACGCGTGTGTATGTGTGTGTTCAAGGACAAAGTGGCAAGAGCAGAGCTTAGCTGTTGCTCAAATCGGTGCAAGAAATTATACAAGGCAGCGTGCGAGGCCTGGCACGGCCCCCTTGCCCTCCATCATGTATGTCAGATAACTGGACAGTGAGGGGTGCGGCGCGCCATGAGAGGTCAAAGCCCGACAAAACGGAGAATTTGGTTTTCAGGTGATTTTATTTTAAAGGGATAGTTCACCTGTTTTGATATACTTGCTGTTTCACTTGCCCCCTATGTGGTATGTAGGGCAGTAGTCATGCTCTCATCTTTCTTGCTGTGTTGGATACTGGCTGAATGGCCCCAGTGCAAGCTATTAGTCTCCTGCCATGGTTTAGATATGCCCCCAGTTAGCTTCCTCTTAAAAATAACCACACTCAAACAAGGTTTAACAGCAGCTTTGCAAGAGTCGTCCCAAAAGAAAGCGATAAAGGCTGCACATATTACACTGTGCAGAATGCATGCAGAACACAGACTGCGTAGGAAGCTGCACAGGTAACCTTTCAAAACTTCTGACTCCTCACTTTATTGGATTTGATGATTAAATACGAATGAATTGGTTTAAGACACTATTTCTGGATGTTTAAACTCTTGCACTTTGAAGGGTCAAACCAGAAGTCTTGTTTTCTGGTGATTTGAGCCAGACAGCAAAATGTTTTCATCGTGCAGTCAATAATGACACATGGATTTTTTCAATGACAATGACACTTATGAAACTGCTGTGAGACTTTGTTTGAGTGCATTAAGGTGTTTATTTATTTATTTTTTAATAAAGCTAACTGGGGGGGATAGCTAAACAGTTGTAACAGGCTAATAGTTACTAGTTGGACCAACCAGCCTAGAAAGCAGTAGAAACTAGAAAGCACCTCCTCCAACACTATGGAGTTGCAGAGATATGCCAGTTCCACATGTTGGATATTCATTAAAGTCAATCACTGCCACACCCAGCCTTGGTCCATCAGGATGAAAACTGGATCAGTTCTTCCTTGCCCCATGACCAACCCTTCTGCAAAATTTTGTGATGTTGCATGAATCCCTTCAGGACTTACATCTGTTTTTATTTGAAGCCATGCCCCACTTAGGTCAGTCAATGTGAAATTTAATCAGTTCTTCCTCGCCCCATGACCAAGAAGGTTCATGCAGATCTGTTCTTAACTTTTTGCGATATCCTGCAAAGAAAGAAAAAAAGACAAACAGAATGGAGCAAAAACATAACTCCTATCCAACTCTGTTAGCGGAGGTAAGAATGACAGGCGGAGAGCATTACTCCTGCCCTATATACCACATAGGTAGTAAATAAAATAGTAACAGATCTTTCAAAATGAGTGAATTATCCCTTTAATGTGTAGCAACAGCCTCTCGCTCGCTATGTGAGCTAACAGGGAAGAAAGCCAAAGCCGGTAAATGCACTGGATGTTTATTTGCTGTGGGCATAATTGGTGGTAAACTAATCACCTCTAATGCAATAACCTTCCAGATTGAGTGAATTTCTCTCTTTGCAATCGGAGTGGAGAGTGCCAATTTGTAAGCAGCCGCTCCGAGTAAACCTGTGGAGAGGGCTGAAGCCTTTTTTTTTTTTTTTGCTTGGATTTGGAAGTCATTTTTTCTCTTCTCGTTTTAGAACCTGTCGTGACAAACAAGCTGGCCCAACTGAGCATAAATCACCAAAAAAAAAACAATACTCATTATATTTGATTTGGCCTCTAGCTTTTTCATGGCTGGCTATAATTCAAGGAGTGCCTCCACTTGGTTGTCATGAGCGCTGTTTACCCTCCCCGGCACTCATTTTGGCTCTACTTGTGGACGAAAATAGAGAAAAAAGGAGGTGTGTTTGTGCTTGTGTGTGAGTGTTTGAGGCTCTCGTGCGTCTGTATATCTGCACCGAATAGGCTGAAACCGGTGCGACCCATCCATATGCGGTTTTCTGTGTGACAAGGACACTTTGCCAAGCCCAAAATCTTATAAAATTCAGGACAGAAAGAGGACATGATATAGAGGTGAGGCGAGGCAATGGAACAAGTTGTTGAACTGAGAGCGATGACATTTCTCAACCCTCGAGTGCACCGTAAGCGAGATGCCACACACACACACAAGGAGCGGGGATGTCACTGGAATGGGCAGACCAAAACATAAAGACAGAGAGAGGGTGTTCTCTGCTGCAGTTTTGCTCCGTTGCATTACACACACACACTCCCTTGGCAGGTTTATAGGCTCATGGAAGAGCTATTTTGATAGATCTGATAAATTGCACAGGCCAGAGAGTCTCATGTTTTAAATACCTTCTTGTGGCGGGTAATTGCATGCAGCTGTGTGCGAACACAACTGTACTTGGCAGTGCGTATGTTCGTGCACGCCCGTTTGTTTGCGCATTTGTTTGTGTGTGTGTGTGTGACGAGTGAAGAGCTGCAACTGAGATGGAAAAGCCTTGCCAGAGACAATGCATAATATGGCAAAAGAGGTAGAGAGAGACAAATAGAGAGAGAGAGAGGAAGTGAGTTGGAGAGAGACAGACAGAGATAGTGAAAGATGCATTAACAGTCAATATCAGCGGCGCAAAGGTATTTACATGGAAATAAGGTCCGGGTTACTGGCTGTCACAATCGGCGAGGAGGTCAGAGTGATGGATGGTCGCACATTGTGTTGGCTCGGTTCCACCTGAAGGCTGGAGAGGACTTCAGCGGCAGCTCAGAGACGGGAATACACACGTCCTTTGTGCGATTTCACATCTTTCTCATTTTAGAAAGTAATGCATCATCACACTGACATGGCCAACGAAGGACGAACAGATCAAACAAATGACTCATCATAAACGCCGTTGGAATATGAATCCCAGCATTGTGTCTGAAGGCAAACCAAGTCCATGTGTAGCTGTCGCATGTCGGCTGTCCCGGTTTGACGGATCGTCGCGGTTTGTCGGAGCATTGTTTGAGCATTGGGTCCTTCTCCTCCACCGCACGGTTTCCAAAGTAGGCCAAGTCAAAGCACATGTTTACTCACTGCTACAAAGCTGGCGGTTAGTGTCGATTTCACACGTGGCGCGCGCAGGTCTCACGCACTTCAGCAGCTGGAGTGTGTTGCGTCGACGCAGGAAACATGTCGCTGACCCAGTAATGTACAGTTGTAGCTGCGCGCTGACACTTGCATCTGGTATTGACCTCACGTTTCCCCGCAGGGATCATCAAAGTTTCATTTCATCTCAGAGACGGATTTGGTGGCAAAGCATTTCTGCAATACTGAAATTCAATACCATGACCCGCAAATAATATGTCACAAATCAAAGCAAAGTGACTGGGTTTTCTGCCCCTAGAAGAACTTTAGATCTCTCAAACAGAGGAAAATGGATTGCACCTCAATGCTTTTTTTATCTAGTGACAGCAAACTTTAGGTAAGCAGAGAATGAATACTGAATGCTAACTAGTCAGAGCTCTTTCTTTTAAAGGTGCAAAGCCCTCAAAACATCAAAGAAGCAACTTACAAAGCAAGATTATCATTATGGCATTAAGCATGATGATATATTACCTTTTCATTTGATTATTCTGTTATATTGCTCTAATTAGCCAGTCTCTGTTGTGAAAATGTGACTTTTTTTTATTTCTGTCCAGTACAAGCCTCTATGCCTGCAAACTGTCAATGTTGTTGGTTGCTAGTAGAAGTCGATAAAAGCCACAAATTACTTAATGCCCCTTCAAAGCTCTTTGCAGTTGAGCGTTGCTAACAACACTCGGATCATTTTTCATGTTTCTTGGGGAAAAGTCAAAAGCAGCATCAACTTTGCAAATGGGCCCAACACTTCAAACAGTTTTCTACATTCTTGCATCACAACAGTGGGAGCCGAGCCCGGTGTTATCGATGTAACTGCCCAGAGTGAGCGGCCCGAAGTGGACTTGCTCTGCAGATCCACCACACGAAACAGCGCCTCTCTTTAAGCTTGTTAGCCTTTTTAATCTCTACCATCATGTTAGCAGCTATAAAGAATTTACAAACCGCTCCTAACATTTGTTTGGGGAAGGCATGTCCCATATAGGATTAGACAAATACAAGTGTATCACAAAGTTTAAACAATGATATAAAAGCTTCTGAGAGTCAATTCAGCATCCTTCTTCTGATTACCATTTCCCATAGTGAAACAAATCCCAGATACTTCATAATATATATCAGAAAATATACAAAAATTGGCCAAAAAATGTATTTGTGCATGTATAATATTAATTTGTGATATACTTTGGATACAGTGTTATGCAGTGTTATTGGGAACATATATCTGAAAATATATCTAAAATATTGCTGGCAGCTCAAAATATATTTCAAATTAGTGTCATACATGTAT
>OMKZ01015311.1:0-13134 GCA_900302535.1 Neoniphon sammara | reverse complement strand
GATGACATGGCCGCTTCCCCCCAAACCACCATTGTAACGGGCTGACCACTGTGTCTGTCCAACTGCCAATGGATGAAAAACAGACTGCGGTTCTTTTTGGCTTTTTTTTGTTTGTTTTTCTTTTTTTTTTTTCTCAGTGATTGTCATTTCAGTTCTGTCGCTCCCAACTCATCCCCATGTTTATTACGTTGTGTACATTGAATAAAAGTAGTGAGACGAGAGAATGTGAAAGTGAGCAAGCGAGGTGGGTGCGTGAGAGAAAGGAAAAATAACTATATAAATATATTATAGAAAAAAAATTATATGAAAGTTGATAATCAATTCCACATAACCCGTGTTTCCTCTAGCAGATGAGCAAGCATAGTTAGCTGTTAAGAGATAAACACGTCCTCACACACTCACCCAGGGAGAGGAGGCAGACTGAAACCTCTCCGACAAAAACGCTGCTGTGTATTTATAGTTATTAATTAAAGAAGTGCTTGGATGGTTTACCACAACTTAAGCATGAGCTTAAATCACCATGTGCCCATTTTTAACTGCACAGTCACTAGACGGGGAGGTCTTTCTCTGCTCAGACACCCGAATAACTGTAAATTTAGGGTGTCGATTGCCACATCAGTGACATTTCTGCGCCACACACACAGACAGACTGTTGGCCGAGTTTGGTTACGTTCCTATCCGGTCTCAACCCCTCCCCTTTGTGTGACATCACCTGTATTTGGTCATGCGACCTTGCTTTATATCAACTGTGGGCACTTTGGTTTTGAATTGCATATCCAGAGAAGTGTCCATCTGTGTACACTACAAATGCTCTACATAAAGGCGATATACAACTCTGAGGTAAAAGGAGATAAGTAATGATAACAATCTCTTCAGTGTAACCGTTTTCCGGCCTTTTATAATACGGAAGAAACACACAGCCCTGGTCTTGATATGGATGTTTTTCTTTCTTTTTTTTTCTTTCATCAGACCAGATGCTACTCTCTCCAGCTTCCCATGATCTGAAATTAATCCTCTCTCCATTGCTCATGAATGCAAAGATTATTCAACATGTGACTTGAAGGAGAGAATCCTGTATGCTCTTTCCATTTATTTCTCTCAGTAAGAAAAAAAAGATCTTTGTATGCCTCCACTGCTACCTTAAGAAATGCAATGTATGTTTTTGGCTCAATAAACAAGCCAAATTACAGGGTAAACCTTTCAGTTTGGAGGACAATAAAAATGTTTTGGATGGAAATGAACTAACCCAATCCTGCTCTCTGGTTTGTGTTTTTTTTTTTTCCTTTTGTCTTTTCAGTTGCTAATTTACTGGCTAGCATGTACAGCGTATGGTTAAAAAAAATAAAGGAAACACTTATATGAAATCTTACAGGTCAAGTTCAATCTTACAAGTAGTCTTCTCATCCGATGCATTTCTTCCTTCACAGCAGCAGTGCCACACACATTAAAATGCTAAATAAAGCACAAGTGGATTGGAAGAGTATGATAAAGGAGAATAGTACTGGTGTAGATTATGCAATGGTGTCAGAGTGACTTCTGATGTCATCTGGACTTGCACAGGCACAGGAAAGTCACGGTAATATGCTGTATCACAAACTAAATATCAAATTTGATTTTAACCAGGCCTTATTCTGTTTCTACTGTCATTAATGTACATGTCATATTATGTGGCGGTTATTTAGAGACAGAAGCAATTGTGATAAGTTCGATTCACATCTTCATATTAGTGCAGATGCACTAATGGCATCTTTGCATGATCTCACCTTGGGCACCAACACCAGGACTGCCAGTGCTTCTGATAATGTGTGTGCTTATTATTTCAGAATTAGGCTGACTGTGTCCCACACTTTATACCATATGAAAATCTTGTTTGTAGTGCCAATAAATGCCTCCAAACTACATCCTCCTTTTTTTTTTTGTGAAGTCAGTCGACCTCACACTGATGACCTTCACAGTGGAGCAGTGGTTGCTGAGGTTTACTTGCTGTGTGCCTTTTTCTTGGAAGACTGAGTGCGTTTGAATGGGAAATTAAATGGTAAACTAGTAAATATGAGACATTTCAGCAGCAATTTCTTTCAAATTGGTGGCATGAGGTTATTAAGTTTATTGACGTGTGCGTGCATCCAGCTGGTTTACTCAAAACAGGAAACATGCAACATGCATGGAGGTTTGTGTTGTAAACATAAAGCCCCATATCTAACATCAGCAAAATCACACAGAGCAGATATTCACACATAACCTACAATACTGTCGCCTTTTTTCTTTTTTTTTCCTATATGAAGGACAGATCTATCAAGAAAATAGTCTCCTACAACTGGTTGATGTTCACATACAACAATTAAACATTAATACAACCAAGCCTTTGTTTTAACTGGAGGAAAAAATGCTTCTTTTAGTATGCATAATCACTATAAAAGGAAAAAAAAAAACATGACGCTTTTAATAACATCACAGTAGCCAGAACAGTAGTCTGAGCTGTTTGTGCATGGGATAGAGACTTACGTTAGAGTGGAACAAGCTTATGGTGTTATGGTGTGTGTGTGTGTGTGTGTGTGTGTGGCATTAAAACATGTTCAGCCTGTTTGATTAATCCTGTGGTTTCCTGACAGGCCCAGGGGGAAGTGGGTTGGATTCTGCCCACAAATGAGGCAAATCTGAGTTAAATGGTTGCATGTTTGCTATAAATAAGATTGTTACATACAGCAATTGCAAATGCATTTTCAAAAAAACTGCACGACCAAAGTGGCTTAATGATTTAAATCAGGCTTAATGGTTTAAATCGGGGGCTAGGCAACCATGTACCACAAAGTGCTGAGAGCCTGCGGGTTTCCCAGTCCAATCAAACAGGGAAGTCTTTGGTTGGCATGAAAACATGGCTGACGATTGATTGCCCATCCCTGCTTTAAATTATCATTGCTGTTTATGGTGTAATTTTGTGAGCCTGTTTTCATCATCCACAAAACCTGCAGTACATCTGAGGTTAAGGGGGGAGGAAAGCATGATCCTTGTAAAGAATTTTCTCAGCATTGCAGTATCTATAGCCTCTCATAAGACACTGTAAGAAATATAACAAAAAGATAAGAAATTACTTATCTGAGTTTCTTATTCTAATGAATGGGTGTCCCAGACTCATTGTAAAAGATGTACCTTGCACTAAGTTAAATTTTTTATGTAATGTACCTTGTAAACCTTGTAAGTACCTTGTAAACCTTTACTGTAGGAAGGATATGTTTCCTGTATTTTCATTTCTTGAGAAGCTGCTAAGATTGTTGCAATGCTGACAAGCAACAACACCAACTTTTCTCCCACTGAGTGTAAATTGCGTCTCCTGTTCAGTGTGCTGCATCAAAGCAGCATTCTTCAGTGTCACTGCAGAGACCAAGAAACCTCCTGCCTCACTATACTGGGAACTTAAACAAGTGCAATCTGTGCCAAGTCACTGAATTATCATCTGTGCTATACAGGCCTGCATTAGTTGTAGGTTGAAAGGACTTGGCAGATTTATTTAACTCACAGCCTAAAAGGAAGCTGGTTGCTGTAGGAAACCCAATGCATGCATTGTGGGAAAATCAGCAGTGAAGTAACCAGGAAGTTGAGCGCTCTGGCAAACAATGTCTATGAATAGTGGCCATATATTAAGAGAGCAATAAAATTATACATTTCCACACGACTACGGGGATTACTGAGCACATTATCGCCCTTATCTGAAGATTTGTATAAGCTAACCATTTCACAAGAATAAAACCAAAAAACTGCAGATGAAATTTTGTCACTCAGAGTTAAAATTCTAAGATATCAATAGTGTAAGGCTCTGAATAAATCACTAGGCTAAAAGAACAGAAAGAAATACCTAACAGTTATCTGAAGGCTAGGAAAGAAAAAAAAGACCTAAAACACTTTCAAGAGTTTCCAGCTCTCTGTGTGAGTCATGTTTTCACCTCGGGCACAACATCCCACCCCCCGTCTTTCTGAAAATAAGACACAGAATTCAAAGACAGTTAGGTATTCTTTGTAATTTTAATTCCCATAATTTAATTAGTTTAAATGCAGACATTTTTTCACTAAAATTTTAAATAAAACAACATTACAGTACGATATATGCAAATCAGAAGAGCTTTAAGATTTTGTAGAAGCCCAGGCTACTTTTTCCTTTCTTTTTTACATATTTTTTATTATTTTTTTCCTCTTGAAGGACTGGACAGTTAAATAGCAAACAGTAAAAAGACAACACAGAGCTGTAAAGCCTGCAGGCCAGCCAAGGAGCACATTCTATTACAAGACGAACCGGAAAACTAGCTAGAGACAGCACGCCACATCCAGATGAAGGTCAAAATTGATGCCCTTCCACCTTTTGTGAGGTGGTGGTAATGCCACGCAAACAGGAGAGGGCGCCATTACACCAGGGTAGGTGGACCTACACAACCACGGAGTGACAGCAATGTAGTTGCACCTTCACAAGAAACAGCTTTTATTGCACATTCAGGGAGAAAAAAACAGCACATTCGGTTTCTATAGTGATCTATAGAAAGGGGTGAACAGTTACAATGCAACAGAGGCATGGTAACTCCCTCAATGGCAATTACATAACTCTGATTCATACTGATGAGTTGATACTGATTGATCAAAAATGCTGTCCCTCTCTATCTTGAGCAGTGCATCCCTTTCGGCCTATCAGGACTGAGAATGCATGGAAAAAAATGACTGTGGGTTCCAGAGGGGGTCTGCAAAGCCTGGTGGTGCATTGATTTTGTGCTACATAAACCAGACATCTGAAGGGTTGAGGCTTATAAATAACCCTCACCATTCAACATGGACGGACATGGACGATTTCAACCTTTACCTGACCAGGCACAGCCAAGATTTCACTTGCATTAGGAGCTACATCTTTCACTGATGTAAACTGCAGTTTTGTCTAGATGCCAGATCTCTCTTTTCCACATGGAGACAGTGAAAGATTTTGCATAGTGACAAGATTGCAGTAATTCATGTCCGAGTGACATGGGCTGGGTTTATGCAACAATTCACCCTCTGAAAGTCAATGGGAAAATATGATCTCCTTGCAGTAGACATTTTTGGAAATCAAGGCCGGATATGTTTTTACACGGTGTCTTTGCACTAATAAAAGAATATTCCACACCAGCTTTCTGCAGCCCCCCCGTGCAACACACTGCCTGTCAAAAAGGAAAAAGGTATGAGCTTCAGGAGTGGAGGTCACCAGCCAAAACGAGGAAACAAATGCCCCCCACCCCACTCCTCTATGGCCAGTTATCATCCAGCCTGCCTTGTCAGTTCCTGCTCAAAATCAAGATTTGCTTCCAGGCCTTTTCTTGTTGTTTTCCTGCTGCTGATTCACACAGGCCTTCAATGAGCAGTCCTGTAATCATCAAAACATCCCCTGGATCAGTTTCCTGGTTTTGGCATGGCGCTGACGTCCCACTCTCACAGTTCATGATGAAAGCAGTATAGGGAAACAAAATTACAAAGTGTTTTCGTCTAAAATTCAAAAATAAAAATGGTAATTTAAAAATCTGATCTATTGGCAACCGACACATCAATCTACATGTTAAAAGAACACACTGGGCTGAGCGGGTCTGTGGCACATGGCACCGGCGAGGAGGAATAAGACCATTTGCCAGTATTGCGGTGATCAGTCTTAGAAACTAGTCCCCGTTTGCCGACTTCCAATCGACACGTGTCCTCCAAAGTGTCTGGCAGCTCACCCAGGTTCAAACTCAGATATGGTAGAAAAATATATAGTCTTGATGAAATTTCTCTATTTATTCTCTTCATTATTGAATTGCACCCATACATGTAGTGTTAACGTGTTGTAGTAGCAGTGTAAAGTGACTCTGGGATCATGATTAGCACTACTACTACAAAAAAAAAAACATGGACAATGAGTCATTGCGCGCGCACACGTGCTCGCTCGCTCGCTCGCTCTCTAGACACTTCTGGTTATTTTTTTTCTTGCACTTAAATTCATGGTTAATAGTTTGTCTTTCATTGGCATCATTAGGCAACAGTTTTTTTTAGATACTCTACGATATGGTTACGATGTAAACACCACAGTACTTAATTATTTACTGTATCTGCACACAGTAAAACACGTTACAAGGCAAGTGGCCACTTAAGCATAGATTTGTTCATGAGAAAAACAAAATTAAGAAACACACCACAAGAAAATAAAGAACCTGCAACACCGCACATTGGGTTTGTTCAAATAATAATAATAAAAAAAGCTTTAGATTTTGTTCATCTACAGGTCAGGCGACCCAGTTGAAGAGCTGGTGATGATCAGTACTATCCCCTTGATACAGTCCCATTCAAAAAGAATAATCCTACTACAAAGTCTTGATCTCTCCATGACAGAGTGGCTTCTGCACCCTGACACTGGGCCTCCATTTACCCGTGACATCTAACCATGTCATCTTTGCTAACTGCAAACCTTTAAGCACTTAATTGAAGATACAGGTAATCATTAGCCTCAATGCTTTTTAACCCTTCAAATAATACCAGCCCGTTTTGAATGGCTACACACATGGCTGGCGCTGAATCGCAACTCAAGTCAACCCCCCCCTCCTCTCTCTGTGTGTCTGCGTAACTGTGGCTGAAGTTTGAAGTTACAAAACTATGATTGTTTTACTTTGTTTGATATGACACAATAGATAGTTGCCTGACATGATGGGGCTATAATTTTGCAGCTCTGTGAGATTTAGCATGAGGGATATGAGATTGAGATTAATGACCACAGACTGATAAACCCTGGACTGAAAGACAGTTCAGCTGAGTGGGAAACAAGGTGTGTGAAGTGAAATGTTGTGAATATTGGCAATGCAGAGGTCTATAAATGTTAAGGAAACCCTCAGTATTAGGAAGTACACACTGGCTCATGTAGTTAAACTCTGTATGGCTACAAAGGCATAGATAATGATGAAATTTGTATACTATCTAGGACCTCATCTGTGTGTGTGTGTATGTGTCTCTCCATCTGCCCCATCGGTTCCTGTATTTTGGCTTCTGCTGCACCTAAACATCATAATTCTACATGAACGTTGGCATGCTGATATGGCGACAGGTATCTCAGTTTAACTTTGGCATGGTTTAACTCTCAGCCCAACGGCCTCTCTTGACCAGGCTGAGCTGTTTTGCCTTCCTAAACAACATTTTTTACAATGAGGGGATGCTTAGAGATTGGAGAACTTTCTGTCAATCCTTGCTGGATCTACTGGAAATTACTGGTGTGATAAAATTAGAATGACCGAATTTCCTGAGGATAATTAGCAAGTGACTGTTTTGTCTTGTTGTTGCAGGTCAGATTGTTTTACTTTAAGTGTTCAAAAAGTCCAAGAGGGTGAAAGTACTCCTGTCAAGCTCGGAAAACCAGCCAGTCAATTAGCCAGTGTGTGTGTGCGTGTGTGTGTTCCTGCTTTACTCTCAGTCAGGGGCAATGCATATGTATGACATCATGAAGGGGTGAAGAGGCACCCCTTTGACAATGTTAAGGAAACAGAACAAAAAAACAATTTATGCCCCCCCCCAACCCTCAAACTCTTGAGGACAGTATTTACAGTACAAATTACAGTATAGTACATCATTAAAAAATATGATATCCATCTCTAAAGCATAAAGGAGCTCTTGATATAATCACTTCTTCTTTTACAAATCAGGTTTTCTATGGTTATGTAGAAAATGAAAGCAGAATGACAGTCCCACCCCCCTCTCTGAGGCTTCCTTCCCATTGGCCCCAGTTGTACCTTCCTGGCTAACATGTTAGGATGAGATGAAGGATGGGTTGGTTGACCACACGCACATCTTTTTTTTTTTGTTTTGTTTTTTAACCGTAAAGCAAGCTGCAATACAACAAATCACACTCAGTTAATCCAATATTACAGTATTTACAGTTGTTTTTTTTTCCAGAATAGTAGGTTCTTGACCAACAGCGCCACCTGGGTTTGCAGGCAGCAGTAATGCAACAAAAGGATAAATGGTTATAGATATGCAGGCATGTCACTTATGTGTGCAAAATTAACCTGTTATTGTTTTTTTTTATATTTTTTTGTTATCATTATTATTGTCTGTTTTTAAGTCCGTGTTTTCTAATGAGGAAACAAGGAAATTGCTGCATTAATTTCTCCAATCCACCACGTTAAAATCGGTTATTGGTAAATCCCCTTATTACTGTCTTATGTACAGCAGGTTGATCGATAGGATGAACACACTGGATACACGCTTTCTTATGCAAAGAAAAAAGAATAAATAAAAAAAAAACAGATCAGAAACTCAAATGAGTTAAAAAGATCTCTGGACTACTGAGCCAGGCAGCATGTGAACCAACCCTCCTCACCTTCCGCAGTACAACCAAGTCCATCTCTCAACCTCTCCCTCTCTCCTTCCCTAATTCTCTTTTTTTGTCTGTCTCCTTTCCAACTCCTTCACCCTTGTCCTTTCCTCTTCATCCTCTCCTCTAACCGCATCTGTCCACCTTCGAGCTATCATTTTCTCCCAGGTTTCTCTCTTTCTCTCTCTCCCTCGCTTTCCCTCACTCTCCCCTTCTCTCCCTCCTCTGCTCTCCCTCCCCTCCCAGCGCCCTCAGATGTAGGGCAGAATGCCGTAGACGAACAGGGCCATGACGGCGGCGCTGAAGAGGCCGGCCACGGGCACGGTGACGAACCAGGCCAGGAAGATGTTGCGGAAGAGGCGCCAGTCCACCGCCTTCTGGGAGCGGATCCATCCCACGGCCACCACCGAGCCCACCTGGGGTCACAGAGAAAACAATCAGCAGCAGCACAGAACAAATCCTTCAAACTGACAAGGTTACTGAGAAACTCTGAAGAGCTGAAGGTTGTCCAGGCTTTTCTCATATATAATAGTTTCATGAGACTGGGGATTTTTCTTCTCTCTCTCCAGTAGCAACTTACTTTTTAACTGGCTGTCAATCACCTTTGAAACTTCATCACAGGCTGATTATGTCACTAAATGCACCAGATTTTGTTTTCAGCAGCATTTTCAAACATGGACAACATGTTAAGCCTCTTTTGTTTTCTCCACCCCCTTTTGTCTAAAACTAGCAGACCAGGTCAGCAGGGTCTTAGCGTGTGTTAGAGACGCTGGCAGAGGGTGCCATCCAGGGTTTTTGGGTGACATAACAAACTCTGGCAGCCATATTGGAGGTCACCTCTTGGGCAGTACTGGCTGTGAACAGCTAGTTGCCAAATCTGCAGCTTGGCCGTCAAAACAGTTTTCAAAGCATGGTTCATTTCTGTTCTTCACCAAAGATCAAATTTGTATTTTAATCAGCAAGCCTGTTAGCTGGTGAATCACAGCGACTGGTTAGCTACCATCACTGTCTTCCTTTATTTCTGATTTTTCAATTTAACGATGAAGATAGTAAGTAACTAGGTTCAGTAGTAATTAGCTTTACTAATTAGTAATTAGTTTGTTTATATTAACATAAATTACTTTGCTCAACAGTCTGCAAAAACCAGCAGTTTGTTAAGGTTAACTGAGCTGACTTCTCAAGCTACACCTAGTAGTTCTTTGGAATGGAGGCCAAAGGGACCTGAGCTCAAGACAAGCTCCTGTGTCAATGATAATCGAAATTTGGAAACAAATCTGATCAGACTATTTGTTTATAATGCTAATGTGGCTGTATGTTTCTACATTCAAATGACAATAAGGTTTTTCAGATACTACTTCAGATACTGTTTTCTTGCCCACTTGTTGTTGTTTCTGGTTTTGTCGTCAGTGGGTTTTAACAATAAAGGGATAAAATAGTAGATCAAAATGATATAAAAGATAGGGCTCAGTGAGATTCAACAGAAGAGTTCATTAGCAGGTCAAACGAGTTTTTGGACTCAATTGGACAGAAAAGCCTGTACACATCCTTCTGCTCTTCAAGACCACTTCTGGTCAAAAATGTTTCTGGGTTAGTTACAGCAAGCAGATCGCATCACTTGTCACTCACTGAATTCAAGTCTAGATATGAAAGTCTGAAATCAGCAGTTTTGATGCTTCAAAAAAAAAAGGTATTTTACGCTTTATAAAGGTTATAAGCTTCAATAACAGCAAACATTTCAGGAGTTCCTTAAGTTTCATCACGTAATCTGATTACTTCTGCACGTCAGACTTCCAACCAAACACACTCTTCGCTCACCTTTAAAAAATAGCATTTCATAATAATAATAGTAATAATAATAACAACAATAATTAGAATAATAATATCATTTTATAGATGCAAAAATATTTAATTTCTGCTAAATTTATGGCAGCTCAGTGTGTTGGAGTGGCAGCTCCAAGGTCACATGACCAACATGTGCAGTGACTGGTTCCAGCATGCTCTGCTCACGACACTGCAGGTGGGCGGGGCTTAAACTGCCTTTGCCTGCTCTTATACGGCCAGGGTAAAATGAGACGGCCTCTGTTGCACTGCAGCTAAATCTGGAAGGCCAGGTCAAGAGGGACCTGTCATGTTTATAGTTATACTGTTGCTCAAATTTACACTCACGCCAACCCCAGGTTGTAAAGAAAGAAAGCAGACAGAGATCTTCATTGCACTACATTTTGAGTCAGGAAGCGTGAGGCTAATTTCCCCTCTCATAAAGAAGCTATGCCACAAATGTTTTGACAGTGAGGAGGAATAAGAGAAAAGCTACCCTGAGCTTAGACTTAGCATATAACAATAGCACCGATTTGAATTGTATGTGAAATCTTTGGAAAACACATCCTGCGTGTGACGGTATCTAAATTTGTGGCTCAGGTGGTTTGTGGACAGCTATGCGTAATATTTCAGGCATGCAGCAACAAAACCTGAACTGAGTGTAACCTCAGCATTTGCGCTGCTGACTCTGCCTCTGGAGCTTTCGAAACGAGCCACTGTACATAATCACACTATAGTGCGCCACACATCAGGGTTTGGCATCCATTCGGTTTCCACTCTACTGAAATTAAGGAAACCACATGCATAAAATGCATCTGGACAAAATTGAGTGAAACGACTGAATAGATGCCCATAGCTGCTCTCTCTCACGCACACAAAAACACTCACGCACATCTGGGACAGTTCGACAGACGCTGTTGGCTTCTTTCTCAAAACTTGCGCATTTTCACATTTTCAATTTCACTTTTAGCAATCTAATCTTTATCTTTTAAATGAATAAAACCAGTTTGCTCTAAAATTACTGTTACAGATCAAATTGCAAGATCATAAATATCTTTTGAGGGTAAATATTCATTATTAATCGTTGCCCAACAACTTCTGTGGATCCCCAAGGCACAATCACTTAATCAATCAATCAAATCACCACCATAGTTTGATACCTCTAATCATCAGTAGATTTAGCATATTGGCATTGCAGTTGATTATTGGAGGTTTTAGAGGGGGAAAGGAGGGCATTTGGAGGTGAGGAATAAAATAAAAAAAAGGTATGGATGGCGATGGTGATTTCTAGACAAATTGATCATCAGAAATTAAATATCAGTTTTGGATCTCGTACATTTTCCCTTCAAGGCAGCGGACTGATGGAATTAACCATTTGTATGAAAAGTGAAAAAAAAAGGCTGGATTTGATCTTTCAGTGAGACTAACTAGTCTGGGTTGTGACTGATCCAGCTATTTTTCAGTGAATAAAAGATAGTGATTAAAAGATAGTGACTGTTGTAACCTGGTATACAGTGGTTTCAAGTCACATTAAAGAATACATTATTATGTTAAAATTTCTGAAGCTGTTTACATGCTCTGTAAGAAACTCATCTGTTAACATGATCACTTTTTTCTGTGTTCACATTCATTTCTTGACAGATCAGGAATTTGATTAAGGAATATCAAATTCAAGCTTGCGGTTGTTGCAACATTGTGAACGAGACTGCGCTATTTGAGCAGCAGCAAGACAAAACTGACAGAATGATAATTATGAAATGTCCAAAACCATCTCAGAAGGATAACCTCAAACATTATTGCATGCTTGTTATTGATTAAAGCCATATGCTTATGATAAACTGCTCTGTATGTGTACATACAAGGACGTTTCTGGCTTAAACTTATACAGATCAATCAGAACAATCCTCTAGTGACTTTATTTATTTTCTGTCAATTTTTCATTAACCTTTCAAAGTTCCCATTAGAAGGGAAACTTGGAGGTTTCACTGCTGGAGGAAAATTGCACGAGAGGTCAAAACTGCAACTTCGGGAGTTGTGATTGGTTCTGTCGATTGACAGCTATGGGTGAAGCGATGAGATGGAGCTCTGGTATGGCTCTCTAGCACGGCTTCACTACCACGACTCCAATACCTTGCAGTGGGTGGAGCTTATTGGGATGCCCACATTTGATGCAACAAGCACTGTTAGCGCACTCATTACTTCAATGCAAAATCCGCTGTGAAGACAGATGGGGACAGAGGAGAGAGACAGAAAGATGGAGAGGGAGAGGTAAAAAAAAGTGGAAAACCAGTTTGATAGGTGGGGGGAGGGGGGAGGTTGGCGGTCAGGATTGCAGGAGTTTGATTGCAGCCAAGCACAGTAGGGTGGAGGGCCCACACACCAAACCATGCTGTGAGTGCTGAGAGGGTGGAATGGGAGAGAGTTGGTAGGAATGAAACAGAGGATGAGACACCATGTTGATGGAAAGAGACAGGGAAAAGGTCGGGGTGGCAGGGCTCCGCTACGTCTCGCAGCCTGGATCCGCTGTTCCTGAAAACAATGGGGGGGAAGGGAGCTGCACACCGATGCCCAGGGCTGTCTGGAGCGGGCTGGACAAGACTGTGACACGGCTTTAAAAATATATATATTTTGATTGTCTTTGCATGAGGTGTCAATATGCATGCCTGTGGGCGATTGTCAGGTGTTTGTTGGTATGTGCGTGTGCAGGGAATTGATGCCAAAATTATATTTGACACTGACAAACTGCAGTACATTTTTGTCAGGATTTCCTTACAAACAATCTAGAAAAAGAAAACACTAAATGCATAGCCTGACCAACACATAGTCATAAAACTGTTGACAGCAGAAACGCAAAACCCACATAAACTGTTTGTTTGCATTCCTGACACTGACGGATTTGGGCTGGACTGGTGCGTGTGATTCCACCCCTGAGCCCTGGGGGGCAGTGTGAGCTCCCGGTCCCCTGCACACACCTTGGG
>OMKZ01015307.1:13492-25491 GCA_900302535.1 Neoniphon sammara | reverse complement strand
GTTCCACTCCTCTCTCACAGGTCATGGGAATGTCATTATGCATGGCAATGTCAGTCAAGATGGTTACGCTCAATAAGTTGGCATCATATTAATCTTGATTTCTTCCATTCTTCTCTTATCTATCCCCTGTTGTTCATCCTCTCTGCCCGTCCTGTCGTCCCTGGTTTATGTCCTTTAGTCTGAGGTGCAGTCAATGTCAGAAGGCCAGGCAGCCCAGAGAGATGACTCTCCAATGGATGTGGACCAACCATCCCCTCTGGAGCAGGACCCTGCACCTCTTGGTACAGCTTGTCTGCATTTACGCTACACAGCACACTCATGCTGTATGGAAACTGTAGATGGAAAATGAGGGAAATTAATTAAAATTAATTTTTACTTTATGTTTGAGAATTGATAATTCATGCTGACCTTAAGTGACACAATACAGGAATGGCATACTAGGTGCAAGACAAAACGTATTGTCACATTTTGCAGAGAAGACATACTGTTGACTAAACATAAACATACTACAAATATAAATAGATTGAGAGCCAAGGCATGGTATAGTTGGTAATAGTAAGTGATTTAATCTTTATTTGAATGTTCTTTAAGATGAGGAAGGAAACAGCCAATTGGAGAGTGAGGAGAGGCTTCCAGACCTCCCACTGCTCAGTGAGCAGCTGTTACTGGATGAGTTGTGGGACATGCTCGGGGAGTGCCTAAAAGAGCTGGAGGAGTCCCATGACCAGCATGCTGTACTGGGTAGGTGGATTCCCTCTTAAGCAAAGCTTTTTGAGAAATTGTGAGTGATTTAAATAAAATAATGAATAAATATTCCTTGCTATGGAATTTAAAATCTGTTTTGTCTGAGTGACTTAGTCATACTACTTTTGTTCCCCAAGTTCTCCAACCAGCTGTGGAGGCCTTCTTCCTAGTCCATGCCACAGAGCGGGAGAGCAAACCCCCAGTGAGAGACACCCGGGAGAGTCAGCTGTCCCACATTAAAGATGAGCCTCCACCACTGTCCCCTGCACCCCTCACACCTGCCACACCTTCCTCCCTGGACCCATTCTTTTCCAGGGAGCCCTCCTCCATGCACATCTCCTCAAACCTGCCCCCCGACACCCAGAAGTTCCTCCGCTTTGCCGGTGAGTCCAGCAGTTCTGAATGACATGCCTTTGTTCGAAGATGTAGCACAGTGCCTAAAATGCCTCTTCCTCCATTTAGAAACTCACCGCACAGTGCTTAACCAGATCCTGCGCCAGTCCACAACTCACTTGGCTGATGGGCCCTTTGCAGTGCTGGTGGACTACATCCGCATCCTGGACTTTGACGTTAAGAGGAAGTAAGGGAGATGATGTTACCCCTTCGTCCCTTCCACTGTTATAGGCTTTTTGAGTCATTGACCCTCTGCTCTTTTTGCATCTTCACAGATACTTCCGCCAGGAGCTAGAGCGCTTGGATGAAGGCCTGAGGAAGGAGGACATGGCTGTACATGTCAGGAGAGACCATGTGTTTGAGGACTCCTACAGGGAACTGCACCGCAAGAGCCCAGAGGACATGAAGAATAGGCTGTAAGGCTTCATTGCCCTGATTTATGATAGGATACTCTCTCCCTCCTGTAGCCCTGAAGTCATATTTCTCTCTGTTCGAATTACAGGTACATTGTGTTTGAAGGTGAGGAAGGCCAGGATGCAGGGGGGCTGCTGAGGGAATGGTACATGATCATCTCCCGGGAGATGTTCAACCCCATGTACGCCCTGTTCCGCACCTCACCAGGCGACCGTGTCACCTATACCATCAACCCCTCATCTCACTGCAACCCCAACCACCTCAGCTACTTCAAGTTTGTGGGACGTGTTGTAGCCAAAGCAGTCTATGACAACCGGCTGCTTGAGTGCTACTTCACCCGCAGCTTCTACAAGCACATCCTGGGCAAGAGCGTCAGGTACTGGAGCCACCGGCATTTACAGCCAAGCAGTCTTATTAGTCAAAGATGTGTTCCAAATGTATTGAAAATTCCCACTAGCTGTGCCTTTTTGGTTCTAATACCAAGTCTGGTGTTAATCAGGGAGCTAGTTAGCAGACCTTCATCTTGTTTATTTGTACATGTGTACGTTGGCAAAAAACTTTCCTGACATGATACTAATTGCTATACAAAAGCCATTTCTGTGATTATGGGTAAACAGCGATGCAGTGCATACAAACTACATGCTCTTGGATATTATTGCTGCGGTTAAGGGCCATTACAACACAAAATATAGAACGGGCAGATCTGCTCATCTGTCTTTTTTGAATGTGTGCATAATTTATATCTACTTCCACTGCATTCTCAGGTACACGGACATGGAGAGTGAGGACTACCCTTTCTTCCAGGGCCTGGTGTACTTGCTTGAGAATGATGTGTCCACACTGGGCTATGAGCTCACATTCAGTACTGAGGTTGGTCTGTGTTCTCCAGTTTCCGCAATTAGCATCAAGTGGAAAATTGATTCTCAAGTTGCGTCCTCCCCTAAACCGTTTAAATTGGTGTTGGGCCTCGAGGGCCTGAATCCCACATGTTTTATGTTCTCATCCTTACATCTAGTCAGCAAAGTAGCAATTATACTGTAAGTGTTGCACAAGAGTCATTTAGAGTCTGATGGACTCAAACTGCTGTTAATGGAGGCCAACTGTGACCCACGGTGTAATGGTGAGCTGACACTGTCACAGCAAGACAAGCAGTGCTGAAACTCCTCTCTTCATTCTTGGTGTGTGTAGGTCCAGGAGTTTGGGGTGTGTGAAGTGAGGGACCTCAAGCCCAATGGAGCCAATATCCTGGTCACAGAAGAAAATAAGAAAGAATATGTGCACCTGGTCTGCCAGATGAAGATGACAGGTGGGATTTATAGTTTTTCAACCAAACATAATTGCCCGCTGTATTTTCCATAAATAATAGAGAATCAGCAATTAGTCAACATTATCCACAAATTGAGTTGTCAGACTGTGTGCATGAAAGTTAAGTTATAATTATGGTTAATAGTGCAGTGTAAAAAGGATGCCCTAGGTGGTACAAACTGTTTAAAAAGTCAAATCGACTGACAGGCAGCACAGAGGCAAAAAGACATTGCCTGTGCCTGAAAATACAACCAAAGCTGCAAATCATTCACATGAAACGAAGACTGCAAGTTTCAAAACAAAATATGTGAATTATCCTAACCAAGCAACACAATACAACACAAGTGTAACCTAAAGAAAAATATATGCTGATATCTCTGGATAGTTTAACTGACTGCAAAACCTATCCGTAATATCTAATTATTTTTGGCTTTTCATAATTTTTTTTTCCTAATTTTGAATGGATTTGAATGCACAGTCTTATGAAAAAAATATCTAAGTTGAAGTAAATTCTCTTGCCATGTCCATACACACATGGCATTTATGAGCATGAAATTGAGTAAATTAATACATTTTAATATTATATACAGACTGTTATTCTGTCACATACAATTATGATACTAATGAAAATTTTGATGGAGTTTGCTGTGCTCCTCAGAGCTCAAAGCCTTGAATTTTGAGCTGCTTCATTTATGAATATATTTATCTATGACTAATGGAGCTAAGAAAATTATTGTTCATTTGTTCAAAAATAAATAAAATTGTCGCCATATTACTCAATTAACAAAATAATCATTGGTTGTGGCCCTAATCAGTAACACCCAAATAAAACAGAGCTACTGAAAGGTCTTTGAGTGTATACTAATTTGTTCTGGTTTCCAGGTGCCATCCGCAAGCAGCTGGCAGCCTTCCTGGAGGGTTTCTATGAGATCATCCCAAAGAGGCTGATCTCCATCTTCACTGAGCAGGAGCTGGAGCTGCTCATCTCTGGCCTGCCCACTATCGACATCGATGATCTAAAGGCCAACACAGAATATCACAAGTACCAGTCCAGCTCTATCCAGGTACGAATGAGTAATCACACAGACGTAATGGAAATTACTCTTTACATTCGTGTAGTTGCTCACTTGCACGTATGTAGTGAGAAAACAACACTAAACTGTCAAAAGCTGCAATCATCAAGGTAACAAAAGGGTCATGAAAGTTAAACTCACACACAGCTGTGAAGTAAGCTACAGAACAGAAACCCCCTAGTTTTATTTATTATTGATTATACACTTTAGCATGCATCTCTGCTTTGTAGTTCCCATTTTTAAAATTCACCATTTTTACTCCTTTTCCCTTTCACTTGCAGATCCAGTGGTTCTGGAGGGCCCTGCGCTCTTTTGACCAGGCGGACCGAGCCAAGTTCCTACAGTTTGTTACGGGCACGTCCAAGGTGCCCCTGCAGGGTTTTGCTGCTCTGGAGGGCATGAACGGCATCCAGAAGTTCCAGATCCACCGTGACGATCGCTCCACTGACCGCCTGCCGTCTGCTCATACCTGGTAAAGATGTAGCCAGACTACCTGACTATGCAAAATTATACACAGCAGTCATGAATGGAAAATTTTGCTCAGATTTGCTCTAATGTGCTCTCTTTTTCTCTTTTCCACCCTCAGCTTTAACCAGCTGGACCTCCCGGCCTATGAGAGCTATGAAAAGCTGAGACATATGCTGCTGTTGGCTATTCAGGAATGCTCAGAGGGATTCGGACTGGCTTAAACAATGAGACTCTTTATACGCACGCACACACACACACACACACATGCATACAAACACTTGATTTAGACTTGCCTACTCTTTACACATTCATACTGATAACCCATAAACGCACGCACACACCCCACACACATACACACACAATCCACCATCATAGACATTACTGGATTACCTGTTGAATGGCCTAGACTTACTGGTTTCTAATCCATATAAGAAACAGATAAACCAGGAAGTGAAATCAACTGATTGACATTGCCTACTACACACAGAGCCTCATGTTGACACACGTGTGTCTCCCTTCCCAATTTAATGGCAAATGCGTGAGCGGATTCAGAGGATAAACATGGACTAATATAAGAGACGTTTTCTCCATTTAGTTTGATTTCTCTGTACAAAAGGTTTGGGAGTTTATTATGTTTAATCTTTTTTGTTCTTCTCTGGCTGTGTAAAAAGAAAAAAGAGAAGGTTGTGTGTGTGTGAACAGGATGGTTATAAAACCTTTGGGGAAAAAATGTTGGTTGTTTCTTGTTGCAAATTTGTGACCTCACAAGCCTTGAAGATGGGGAACATTTTTATGGGGGGTAAAAGAACAACTTGAGAAGTTTTGGAGATATTCACAAAAATGCACTTTTCAAAAAAGTTTTGTGGCATTTTTAAGGAAGGATGGTACAAAAATGAAGAGAACAACTGAAGGAGATACAGACATTAACCATAAATTCTAGAGTATTTTTGGCTATTAAATCGCTGACCCAGCCTTGAGCCTTTGAATCAGAGTGGAATAACTACATGAATAAATGCATAAAATTGAGTCCATTGTCTCTTTTAACAGTGTTTAAACCATCACTCGCAGGGAATTCATTCACCATCTAAATCAAATCGGCCAATTGTGACGTGTGTAATCACACAAATACCATCACACTTTGATTGAAAGAATTCTTCATATAAAATACATTTACAATATGGACATTGTCCTAATCTCAGCTGAACTGAATCCTTAGTGCTCAACTGAAATTGATCACCCGTAAAATTTACATTTCACATTTCAGTGGTGGATCAACAAGAATGTCCCCCATGATGTCACCCCACCCTGCCCTGCATTCTGACGAGAATTTAGCCACAGTGACATCATCTCGTTTAATTACTAATGCCATCCTACACTCTTTTCTCATTTGCCGCCTTTGGGTTAAATTGATCAACTAAGGCATTAATAAGCTCAGGGCAACAGCGTTATTTACCACGTTGACACTGACCCCAGTGCTTTTTCCAGGCTCAAGTGTTTCTTTACCCTTGAATGTGTCGTACAGCCTGCAGTGACTATTATCTTGGCCACAGTTTCATCACTCATGAACTGAAGATGACATTGGGAGCGCTGACTTAAGAGTCCTTGTCTCGGTGAGGGCCCCAAAGTGTGAGTTTTGACCGAGGGTGTTACTTCAATGTTAATTTGCTCATGCAACACATGGATAGAAATTGACCGCCTCGCTTTTGACCACATGAATGTCCTGAGTGAGTGTGTGGTCAGCGTCCTTCTTTATTTCCTCCTGTTACAGCCATGCAGTCTGACATGTCTGGCCCAAGGGAACTCGCATTACCCTCCTAGCAGCAGTAAACCAGGATAGCTGTCATCACCATTGTCAGACTGGTAGGCTCACACCCTGTATGTGGTTCTTTTAAAAGGACTTGAAATTATGGCTAGAAGTGATTTCAATGGAAAGTAGTCTGTGCCCTCTATTATCCTTTCTCATTTTTCTCACAGTGCCCTTGTGTCATACTTGAGAAAATCTGCAATGTTGCTATAATACCCAGTTAATGCCTCTTGCTTGTTTTCCTTTCCTGGGAAACCCTCCCTGTTTACCTCCCTGCTCCTTCGCTTAAAGCCCTTCATGTCTGCAGTTTGCACCTGTCATTCCCTCTTTCTCTCAATCCCCTCCTGTGTATCCATCCTCTTACCTGCTTTTGCGTGCTGAATTTGTTCCACATGAGGACCCACTACAAAGGAGGAAATCGAATCTCTCCCCCTAGTGTTACTTTGCTTCACCTCCACCCCCCTCCCACCCCTCACACATGCACACACACACTGGAAAGCTGCACACCGGTAGCCCAATAGGAGCGTTCATGTCTGATTTTGAGTGTGCTGAGGCGTGAAAAATTAAATTACAGTGCTGTCATGCAGGGATTTCAGGCCCCACTGTAAACCCTGGCTTTAGATTGGCCAGGGAGGTTTTTTTGCCCCCACCCCACCCCTGTGTGAGGCACAGATGCAATTTTGTATTGGCCACGCTTGATTTACACACATTATGGGCATCATTTGCAGTGTGGAGACTTCGATTCTCAATCAAAGAAGAAAAATAATTAGCTCGTGCAGGGAAATTGTCTTAAGGATTTCACAATAGGCTTTCTCACAAATGGGTTTACTCTTGTGCTAGTTAGGGGATTTTAGCTTTCCTGTTTGAAGAAGCTATGTACAAACACTGGCTGAATGTCTTTGTTTCTTTGTTAATAACTGAGATATCAGTGGTGCTGCCAAATGAGCTGCAGCAGAATTGGAAGTTAAAATTTTGTTGCACTGTGTTGCCGTCTCCACTAGGTGGGGATCATCAGACTGAGCAGAGTGAACAGGATGCTCCTACGCACTCTCCATGTCAATGCATTTGGTTTCCAGCAAAGTCACTCAACCCTGTGATGTATTCCATTTCATGCTCCAGGCGCATTTTAGGGGTGACTGCCACAAGAATTGCAATTATTTATCTGTGTGTTTGGAGCCACTCACGCCTCCAGTCTGAAAGGGAAAAGCGGTGTGACCAATTCACAATCTTTTGGACAACTCCAGCTTTTTTCCCCCCTTTTACTGTAAGAAAATAAGTGGTCAGTGAATTGCTTATTAAGGGTGAAAATGACTAGAACCCAAGATCCAGGATGTTTGCGGACTAAACAGATAAACTTGAACTCGTAGGCAGTTAATAGCATGCAGCCAAAATCCTCTTTATCAATGACCGTAGACAGACAGTGGGCTAAAGAGGAAACGAAGGCCGGTGGAGTTCATTAATAATGACTACTTTGTGTATGAGCCAGAGAGCTTTCAGCCTAATACATTCCACCACTGCTGCTGCCTTCAGTGTCTGTGGAATAAATCACAATATTACAGCCCTCACAGAGCAAAATGATAAAAGGCTTCTTTACCATCGAGCCCAAATGGGCGAGGGGACAGAATCAGTTCATTAAAGTAATTGGTTTAATGTTTCTAATTGGCTGGAAAGATATTTATCCTGGAGGGTATTGCTGACAGTAATTAACCCTTTCCTGGGTAGAAGCATCATCCACTGCCATTTCTTCCCAATGACTAAGCTCTCTGTGGTCCACCAAGAGCGACAGAGTGGCAGCACTTGAGACTATGTAGCACTGAGACCAGTAAGCACTCATCATCAGACATATTTGGTTCATTTACATAAACCAGACATAACAGTAATACTATTTATAGTCTGATCACAGCTTATTTGTTTCTCTAAGGGTAGTTTATTCATTGTTGAATTTCTATCATTTCAATCTAAAGTTAGACCAGTGGAGATCTGAGGAGAGAAGCTAGTGCTGATGTCACGCATTTGTGCTGTTTCACATTTCCCTCTATACTATAAGAATATCTCACATCCAGTGTCTGTGAACCCAGTGCACCGATTGCACTTCATAAAAAAAAAGAAAGGCAAAGATCAAGTCAAATCGGGCAGCAGAGGCCCTCAGTTTTGACAGCAGTGTGACATGTTATGGAAGGTGTTATGTGCTGTTGTGAATCTGTCGGGTTTGTCATCACCTCCTGATTAGGCTGCTATTTCTGCTCCTGCCTGTGAGGCTGAGGGCTGGGGAGGAGAGGAGCAAGAATCGCTGTCAACTTAGTTTCAAAAGAAAAGCCGATCCACACAATGAGAAATCGTAGACTCCACGGCGTCATTGGGGTCAGATATGGAAAATCTCGTGCGTTATTAGTTAATATAGTGTATTTTGCCTGGAAGGGAGAAGCGGAAAGCCAGCAGGGGGAAGTATGGCTCAGCTCACATCAGGTAGATAGAGGCTGGCTGGCCTTTGGTTACACACTCCAACGCTCAGAGGCCTCAGACCCTGGATTCAAAGCAGAAGTGACAGTGTATGTCCACTGTAAAGGTCATAGTGTTTAGTACCTCTGCGTTTAGAAGTATCTGTGGTCACTATCTATTTACCACATTACATCTTTAACCCTCCCTCCTCCACGGCACAGCAGCGGGCACCTTGTGGCATTTCAGAAAAAGAAAGTCACTGCATGAGATTCGGCCCTCATATTGCAGGTCATGTACTGTGGGCGACTGTTGAAGGTTATCAGCTGGCATAGCAATACTTTTAGGAGAGATAATACACCAGGAAGGATTGTGGAATACATTCAGTGGGATTTTATGCATCATTTGAAACAAACAAAGCCCATTTAGCATGGGAATAGTTCCAGTTCAAATAGATCTTATGCCATATCTCCTCCTGGTGACATTTTAATCGCTACGCTATTACGCTACAACAAAATATGCAAATCATGTGATGATGTAATTCATACACAGTGCATTGTAATCCAAGGGAAAGGACAGTAAAGGGTCATATTTAAAAAAGGGAAATCAAGCCTTTGAAGAGAGGGACTAAACTAGATAAGGTCACATTGATCCCTCTGCTTCAAAAAAGATATCACTTGTGCAATAACAAATTCTTTGCATCCTTTGAATCTCAGTGGTGGAAATTTGAGAATCTGTGAGCTGCAATTTCCCTTTGACTGTTGCCTTCATCTGGTCACAGCAGCTGCCTGTCTTTGACAGTGTCTTAACCCGTGACAGACTGATAACCACTGCAGATATGACCCAGGGTGACTCATAGCTGTTCACATGCAGTTAACATGCTTAATGAGATGTGTTTGGGTGACTAAAAGTGCTGGTCATGTCTGGCAGAAGGGCCACTCTAAGCAGGAAACTAAATCAGAGTCATTTCCCTTCAATTAGTGAGTGATTAACGCCGGGTCAGAGACGGCTGGCTGACCTTCCAGCCAAGTAACGACTAACTGGATTAATGGACCGGCGAACAGCAGCCGCATCAGCAACCTAGAAATCGGTTCACTGGTCGTCTAGGAACGGCCGAGCGTGGAGAATCGTACAATCTACCTCTTTGACAGTCCATCTCTCACTTTTTACTCCTCTTTCTGCATCCTTTGTCTGACATCTCTTTTCTGTAAAACCGTGACACCCACTCCCCTCTTTTTCTTCACCGCCAATTCTTTCCCTATAGTCTCGCCTCTCTCCAATCTGTTTTTTTTTTTATCTTTAGCTCTCACCCTCTCTGGCTCCCAGCATCTCTTCAACTTTCTCAACACGTTCTCACTTTTCCCGCTTTCATATGCTTTCCCTCTCACCCTGTCTGCATATTTTTGTGTCTGCTGCGCACACACACATACACACCTCAATTTGAAGCATCTCCCATCATGCTGCCCTCATTACTCTTTCCATGAGACAATATACTCTTCTCCCTTTACGTTTTAATCTCTTGTTCTGAATATTTGTGCTGCACGCCCTCCCAGCCAGCCTCTGAATCTACACACCCATACTGCAGCAATTTACTCTATTGCCTTCTTTGCCTTGCTTTTAAAGTTGATGGAAGTCTCTCTCTCTCTCTCTCTCTCTCTCTCTCTCTCTCTCTCTTTTGCTGACTGCATCTCTTTTTCCTGCAACTCTGGTCTTTAAATTGTTCATTCATAGCTTTCGTTTCTCCCTCACTCTCTCTCCCCGTTCCCTCCTTCCTGCTCATATATCATTCCATCTCTCCTGCCACTCTGCCAGCTGACTCACTTACAGTAGAGTAGAGAGGAATGGAGAGTAGGAAAATGAGTCGGGAGCTTTTGCAAGGGCAAGTGAGGTGCGCCTTACAGATGAATAGCTTCAAGTGAGGGCTTGGCCGGTGGGTACGAGGGAGGGAATGACAGCTGGGGGAAACGTCTCCATACAGATGCGGGTGCTGCAGAGGTCGGAGTGATAGATTCATTCCTGCCCAGCTCTCTTTAAGCCCTCTCTTATCATCCCCCGTTTTTGTGGAGTCGAGAAATAGACTCGGGAGTGGCGGAATAATAGAGATCCATATAGCTCTACTTTGGAGGCGACATGAAACTCGCTGCGTAGAGGTGAAACAATCAGAAAGAGACAGCGGAGGCATTATCTGTATTGATCAGTCTGAGCAAGACTTCCTCCAAATTGTACACTAATTTCCCCCCCACTCTCCGCTAGCCAGTGCCTTCTAAATATTACATTATTGGATTTGTTGCAACAGCTGGGTCTTAACAGCTTGTGTTTATAAGAAATGACAGTCATATGGGCTTTGTTGGACTGACTCTGGTTTTGATTTTACAATGATAAATCAACATGTGAAACTTTCCACATGGTAAAAATATCTTGTGCTGCAACATTTTTAAGTGGTGCATTGTTAAATATCTGGTTCTGCTCCCAGTGATTTCAGACTCAGATTCAGAAAACTATTGATCCCCGCAGGGAAACTGATTAAAGGATGGACCGACGTATTAGCAGACTATTGATATCAGCCAGCATCAGCTTTAAAAAGAAGTAATGGTGTAGTTTTACTGCTGATATATGGCTGATTGTGAAACTGACCCTTGTGTGACCTTTCTACGAGTGTGTCACTTAATACAACTGTAAAATTAGCAACAGAGTATAACTAATATATGGTCCAGTCTGAAAAGCTTATCTTGTTTTGTACTATGATTCTTACAAAAGATGCATAAGGGAGGGAAGATATTGGATATTGGCATCGGCCTCAAAACCCATAGTGAATCCCTACAAATGATGGTCCCAAACTCTGTCACCCTCTCTGCTTTTCCACTGTATGTTTCAGTCAAGAAGAAACTATTAAAGAGAGTGGATTGCTTGCACTTCTTTTGTGAGAAAAAGGGAAAAAAAATCCAGACTGTGGATTTGAATTTTTCTTTATATTCTGCAGTGCTAACTTTCATTTTCCCGTCTCAGTATCTCATCACAGTGCACTACAGCTAAACTGCAGATAACCTCATCATCTCCATCCCATTTTCTGCTCTGATCTCACATCCAGTCCTGGCATCCGCTCACTGCCACAGTTTTGCCCCAGACGTCTCTCCAGCCTTCCTTCATTCCCCAGCCTCATCTGAGGATAATGGCAAAGGTTCAAAACTACCTACGCTGGTGTCATCAATCATTATCCCCGTGCCCCGGCCTGTGCTGCCTGGTCTTCCGAGCAGCTTTTGTCTGCTCGCCTGGCAGATCCTGAGGCACGACTGGCAGATGGGTATGCTGGCACTCTGAGGTTGGAGAGGCAAAAAAAAAAAAAAAAAAAAAAAAACGGGGGG
>OMKZ01015307.1:0-13472 GCA_900302535.1 Neoniphon sammara | reverse complement strand
AAAAAAAAAAAAAAAAAAAAAAAAAAACATTGGGGGTTTTTGAATGGATGATGCTGCCACATTTACCTGAGCTGTTTTGAGTGCTGATTGATTTTTGAGTACAAATATGTTGAGCTTGAGTGTGTGTGCATCCCCTGATGTCAGTGTCTTTTTCTTCCCTTATTCTCAGGATCAGATCAAAACCAGAACATCAGTATCAACGTGTACGCGTTTGTGCAATTAGCACCAATCACCCTGCAACAGAGCGAGCATCATATCATATAGCAGGTCTCTGTCACCCCGCTTGCTGATGGTAGTTTATCAGCCCTGTAACAACGGCACTATCATGTCAAAACACAGCCAGACAACCCCTCGATTACCCAGCTCTTCATTACCCTGAAATCACTGCATCTCTGCGTCTGCTCGTCCCGCCCCCCCCCAGACACAGATAAAAGACGACAGTTAATTCATGACACATTTTTATTCACCAGCGTTACATAACAGTTGTATCAGTCATGTCTTTGATTACACTGTTATTAACTGAAGCCCAATCGATGTCTTAGTGACAGAATAAATTAAACCAGAAAGTGAAGCTCAGCAGAGCATAGAGATTTCTCATAGAAAAACCCTAGTATGGCCATTACCTCACCTGTCTGGGCTATTAGCTCTCGTTTTGGTGCAGGGAGAGGAACTGCTAGAGGGCAATAGGCTGTGCTCTTTATGCTAATGTTAGTGTTATTATTGCTGGTTCTGCTAGGCTGAATATAGGAGCAGCTATAACTGTACTGTGGCAGGGGGCTAGTGGTTACAGCCTGGCCCCACTAATCCAACCACTGAGATTGTATACAGAGAGGAGGAGAGAACAGAGGGAGTGGATAGAGGACAGGGAGGGTGGGAATACAATAAAGGAATGGCCAGAATCCACAGAGAGCAAGGCAAAGAGAGCATAGGATAAAAGAGAGGGAGGGAGTGAGTGAGAGAGAGAGAGAGAGAGGGAGGGAGGGAACAGGGGAGGAGGGAGGCAGGCAGAAAAGAGGGGTGATGTCACCTCTAACAGGCAACCAATGAGAGTCAGGGAGGGAGAGAGCGGCTGAGAGAGGGTGTGTTTTTCTATCACTGCAGCATCAGCACAGAGGCAAGAGGCACAATCA
This sequence comes from Neoniphon sammara, assembly GCA_900302535.1. Lineage (NCBI taxonomy): Eukaryota > Metazoa > Chordata > Actinopteri > Holocentriformes > Holocentridae > Neoniphon > Neoniphon sammara. The sequence continues at coordinate 12,342 of OMKZ01015307.1, read as the reverse complement.
ATTTGATAGAGAAGAAGAGGAAAAGCACAACTAGATCAGGAGAGGGGGGGAAAAGGACACAAGGAGTTGCCAGAGGACAGGAGCATCCCTGTGAAGGTAAGAGAGAGGGGCAGCCGTGCCTGATGGGATGGACAGTTTGTCATTAACAGGAGAGAGAAGGGGGGGAGCTGGAGAGCGGATTAATTAGGCTGTTGGGTGGAGGTGGCTTGTTATGGAATCACACCTTTTGCATGTCTGTGGATCTGCTGGCACCACAAGATGGTAGTCTGGTTCATGTAAATTACTTGTTTGACTAGTTTTTACATTAAGGTCATGTCTTTGGCACCTACTTATTTCTGTTTTTTTAATGAGATGTGTCAGCGTTTAAAAAACTATGAAATTACAAGAACATTTACTTGAAAAAGAGAAACACACATTTATTTCAGTATTGCTGGGGACTGTGATAAAGTACAGCATGTTGCAGTATTGCAGCGCAGTACTTTTGATTGTTTCAATAAATTATGAGTCCTGAAGGCAAGTAATAACTGACTTGGGTAACCTGTTGGTACACACTGCTTTTTGAGAAACAGTTTTTTGGTTTCTGTTTTCTTTTTTTGCTCTGTGTTTATTCATATTGCTTAGTGAGCATTCAGTGTGTTGCATGCAACAGGGTCTACTCTATTAATATTGAATATACAGCAGTGCTGTACGTTATTGTGCTGCCTCAGTGACCACACTGCACGCGTTACTAAAAATTATTCCTGAGCATTATAATTCTTCCTTGAGCCATATAATTTTGCCTTGAAATATACTTTCTAAGATTTTACTATATGATTTGCTATCTATGACATGTCTTCACTGGTTTGAGTTTGAGTAAGACTAATTGCAATTTTGAATATTTTACGTAAAAAGATCAATATCATTTTCAGCTTGTTCTTAAACTATCATGGATGTTTGTGTGTTGTTATTATTGTAAGGTGTATTTAAATTCACCTTAAGTCTGTTTCATTGCCATGCATATATTGCAAATATGCATCAACAGGCCTTCTTTACAGTTTCCTGCAAATTTTAAAATGTGTTATGCAAATATATTTATAATCTGTTGCGTTACCATGCATGTATTGTACATTTCAACCACTCTTCTTTACATTTTCCTCCCAGCTGTGAGTAATTTCCCATGCAAATTTGCTTCAGCTCTCCCTCTGCGTTGCTGCCTTAATATGAATCTCTGTTTTCTCATATTCCCCTCCCTTCCCCCACCTAATGGCTTAATGCTATTAAGTATAGGCCATGATTGCAATGTGTTGTTATGGTATTCAGTGATTTTGGAGATGAACCTCAACCGTGTGGTGTGTAGCACAGCACAGTTTTACTCTGCTGATCTTGCCTCCTGCTGCTGCAGAAGGCCTGTTCTCTTTCCCTGGGCAAACAGACAGAACTGGGTAACCTTAAACTACAGACTGTGGAAGGCATACAGAGGGAGGGGGGTAGAAAGAGGGGGGAGGGAAAAAAAAGAGATTCAGATATCAACGAGAGAGAAAGAGGAGTAGGTTCACTCTAACATACGCACACATACACACATGCACGATATGAACAGCTGCACAAAGATACCCCTGCGTATGCACACACTCACATAGAGTGATAGAGAGAGAGATGGAGGGAGATATCAGGGGAAGTGAAAATAAGGGTGGGGCAGCACTCTAAACAGACTGTGGAGGTGTGCCCGTGGAAAATAAGGCACTCACCTGGCTGGATGCCAGACAGCTGCCTGCTGCCAGCCTCTGTAGCCTGTAACACATCTGTTCTACCTGACGGCAATGATTAGACAAAGATGCACCAATTCTATTAAACACATAGAAAACAGTACTGCCATAACCAGGTGCTAAAGGCTTTCGGTGTTTCAGTCTGTTGGTTGCGGATGTGCGTTTGTCTTTGTGCGTGTGTGTATGAACGTGTATAATTGCAGGCATATCTTTGTGCAACTGTTCATATCATGCATGTGTGTGCATGTGTATGTTTGAATGAACCCCTCTCTCTCTCTCTCTCTCTCTCTCTCTCTCCCTCCCTCCATGCCTCAGTAGCCTGCAGCCTGTCCCAGATGAACCGAGTCAAGGGACTGCCGGGGAGGGGAGGCACTGCGCCTGACAATGACTTGTTACCATCTGTACAACATCCATAAACATACTGCACTGCTCTACACTCCACACACAGACACACACACACACACACACACACACAATAGATCAAGATAGCTGCTTCTGATGAGTGTGTATGTGCGCGTGCACTCTGTGGCAGAAATGCTCCAGAGACCCACTGCTGGCCACATTATCATACTATTTAATGCAACAGTGTTTGTATGGCAGTGGCAGGCAGTTTGCTAGACAGTGCTGGGAGCTGGTGCTGTGGCGGAGATGTTGTTGTCGGAGGAGCTGGCTAGACTTGAGTGTATGATTACGCTCGCTACAATATGGTGCAGGATGTAATCTCCCCTCTGACGCTAGCTGGTTAATTGAGCTGTTCCATCAGAGAGATGGATGGACACAGTGATTTACAGGAAAGGAGAGGTATGTGGTGACAGATGTGAAATGGAAAGAGAGGAAAAGCAGTGGGAAAAGGGTGAAAAAGAAGAAGGTAAGACAGAGAAAGAAGAGGGTGGACTCTCATTTGAAAGGCAAAGCACTTTGCCTCCAGTAATGTATGGATACTGCTATAGGTATTGTCTGAGAGGAGGGAGAGAAGAGGAGGGATCAAGAAGGATAGAGTAAAGGGCAAGGTCACGGAGGAGGGAGGAGGGGTTGGAGAGAAGGAAATGAAAGTGAAAAGAACAAAAGGAGGATTTATAAACATGTTCACAGATAATTGTGATTAATAATGAAAGAGGTGGAGAGCGCTGCAGTGTATGGTCATATATTTATGGTTTTGCGCTATTAATTTTTATGGGATGATAATGGCAGAAACTGGCCTGTCTCCAACCTCGTTTTGTCCTCTGGTTGAAGTGGAGAGATTGCGTCGTGTGGGAGGACAGGGAGCGATCTGCTCTCAATCTGCCAGTTAGGAGAAACTGCGGGGAGGAGCAGCGCTGCGCTGGCCCATCACTCCTGAACCACCTGTTCTAGCCTCAGGGCACCACTGCCGGTTACTCTGCTCTGCAAACACACACATGCACACACACACAAACACATCTGTATACATGCACGACCTCTGTAAAACAACAGTCAAATATTACACACACAGTTACAAGCACAAAAACAAATGCTCTTGCAGATACACACTGCAGAACACATCCTGTTGCAGTGCACCAAATTAAACATTCTCTAATGTTGCCTCGCTGGCCTGATTACTTAGCGTCTGCTACTGATCAAAGCCTGCACCTGTCACTTTCTGCAGATTCAGCCTTTAAAGCAATGATAACGTAAAAGGAAGGGTTAAGAGAGAGAGCTAACTCAGACTGGAGTGTCAACAACAATGGTTTTATCTCTCTGCTTCCTTTTATCCCCCTTTGAGAATAACGGTTGTAAACTGCGAGTTGTAAACTCACAAGTGCAGATTCAAAGGCTTGCGAGTCAACTCCTTTGAGGGTTGTTTTTTTTCTCTGTGTCTGCTTGCATTTGCGTGCACGCGTGTGCACATGCCTGGGTGTCTTCAGGATGCTGTCAAGATGGAGAGTCGGTTTCCCTCTGGCTGCAGCTCGGAGGCTGTTTGATTTAGATTGTACAGATGGGAGTCGGCCCACTGGGTGTCAAGTGGGGGATCATGTAGGCATGCTGTCAGGGTTTGGGTGGAGAATACATTGTGGTGATTTAGAGAGCCAAGGGTCAGCTAGATTGACAGGCCAGCCACGGCTACATGATTACAGAGAATAGAGGAGGACGGAAGAAGGTCTGCAGCAGGGGGAGATGAAATGTGCAGAGGTGGAATGAGGCGGGCAGGGGAAAAGACATAAAGAGAGAAGGGATCGATGTAAAAGTGAGCTGGATGGTATGGAGATGGTGTCGAGAAAAAGGCTAGGTTGAAAGATGAGACAAGAGGATTGTCGGAGGAGTTTCTCTGAACCAGCTTAGTGTGCCAGTCATTTAAAGTCCCGTTCTCTGCTCTTAGACATGTAGAGCAAACCTGTCAACCTGGGCAACCCACTCTTCCTTTACAGCCTCCTTGTCTCTCTCTCCTTTTCCCCCTCTCTTCCTGCTGTGCGTTTCTCTGGTTTCACATGTCATGTCTGTGTTCATCCAGCGGTGGACTCTAAACCCACTTGGGGCCTTAATCAAAATAATGACTGAGATTCCATTGGCCTTCCCAGAGAGAAGCCCTTAGACAAAGACTCATAAATCCAACCCAATTATACAATTGAACCTGCGATGGAGAGAAGGGCACAAATAGAGGCATCGTATATGGAAATTAAATTAATCTTACAGAGTGAATTGCCTTATTACAGCTTTCAGGAGTGATAGTATGAGTGAAGAGAAATGGGAGAATTCCCTTGGGTAACAAATATGATATTGGCTGTTTAAAATTACAAAACCGGAACCCCATAGCAATCATTACTTTAAGTCATAAGAGAAATTAATAACTGGCAATCTAATAAGTGAAATACATTTTGAGAGCACAGATGATGTTACAGAAAAATGTTTCAAATTAGGTTAAAAAAAATAAAAAAACACAGTCTGTATTACTTAAAACTGTGCATAATCCTTTTATGTTATTAGTGTGGTTCACAGATTCAGGATTCTTTTCCAGTGAATGAAGTGTCTTCACATGGTTTTAAGCAAAAAAATCGAGCAGGAAACCAGCGAAGCAATGAAGCTAGAGATAAGAATGAAGATGAGAAAGTGTCTGATCTTCTCATTGCTTTCATTGACCTCAATGCTCTGCTCTTCCTTTTTTTCGGCCTCTCTGACAAAATTATGTCTTTGTCTGAGCAACACAGAGAATTCCCCCTCCTCCGTCACTCCATCTGACCAGAATTCAGCTCCCTCAAAGAGGCTTTATTGTCCAGATCAGTGACTAAAATTAGACTCAATTGACCCTCTGTACAGTACGCTTCCTTACTGCATATGTGTCTCTATGAAGTGTTCTGTGGATTGTCAAGGTTGTGTGTGTGTGTGTGTGTGTGTGCGCGCGTGTGCGTGTGTGTAGGTGGTTGTGCCTGCATGCATTTGAATCACCACTGTGAAAGCTACCACTATGTATCAGATGGCTTTATGAATGCATTATTTATTAAATAACAAGGACTGTTGGGTTTCTCACTGTTGTTTGTGAAAGTTACAGTCAGTTGTCAGATGGTCACATGAGGGACAATTACCTTTGGTTTACTGGCATTTGTGTACAAAGCCAATATTGTGTAATCAAGCTATTTACTTTTGTTTCTGTTTTTTTTTTTGTTGTTGTTTTTTGTTTTTCACAAAAAAGTTTAACATGCCTTTTATTTCACTCCTTATCAGCTGATGTAACTCTCTTTCAAGCACATTCTCATCTGTAATTAGTTCAGAATACAGAGGCTTTACTTTAGAGGTAAGGGGACAGATAATGGTCATATAACTGCCATTTTTACAATGGCTTAAGAATTATAGTCAATTTTGAAATTTTGTTTTTTACTTTGGAAACAAAAAGAGCCTAGCGCTTTCTTATCTTGTGGATCTATAAATAATATACTGAAGCATCAACTGTGATATATAAACAAAGACTACACTCTGGAACAAAGGCATGCAGAAAGTGAAATATTTTTAATTCAACTGATAAAACATTTTGACAAACTTGCTCCCATGCTATGATAGTTTTTTGAGAGTCCAGGATGTTTTCTCAGTTTTGCTGAATGAATTGAACACCCATTGTTCTCATTTTAATTCATACGCATAAACAATATTTACATTAAGAGTTGAAAAAGGTACTGTGATTCCCATAGTTATAGTAGTACAGTAGTTCCCATAGTTAAGGGAAAAAATTCCACCCTGTATTGTAACTGCTTTTGTATATAAGCCTCTGTGTGAAAACAAACAAAACAAAACAAAAAACAAGTACAGCACCTTTACAGGACCACAGTGCACACAGTACTGTGTAATCTTTTATTGCTTTTTTGAGATATAGGTGTTTTATATCACTGCTGGTGTGGACTACATGCAGAAATTTTTATTTATTTATTTATTTATTCATTCATTTATTTATTTATTGTAAGACTGAAGTGCTGAATGAAGGTTCTTGGATATCCATAGTAGCCAGAATACCCGAGGCCAAATAATTTTTTCGTGGTCATTTGTGTGATTGGAAGGCTTGACAGCTTTGCTTTGTGTTGCAGCAGGTTGTTGTTGTGAGATTTGAGCTAGTCCGCCTCTGAGATTGCTGGAGAAGCATTGTGTTCTCTGCATTTTGTTGGAATAAAGGTGGAAGTGGCTTATACCTTCATAGATGGCTAACTAGATCTAGGTTAAATCAACAATGACCTCTTTAATCAAACAAACTCTTTAAATACAAACTATACAGGCTGGAGAAATCAAAAACAAAGTAATAAAAAGTGTTTTACTGTAATAATAATTAATGATTAAAAGCATTGCTTAGTTGACCATGGTGAATACACTATTATGTATTATTTTTGGGGGGTGTCATTGTTCTGCCATGACACGGCCTACAGCATGTACTCTGTAGGAACTGCGATAGAAAACTGAGTCGTCGCCTGCCTAACTGATACAGATGGACTACGCCACATAATGACCACAGTATTACCACTGTGGGGAAAACATGGATCACACTTGAAAAGTAGTAATTACATAACTACTTTTTATTGGAGCTCTTGAGGTCAGTGTAGAGACAGTTTTTACATGTTCAGTTCACATTTTTGTGCAAGCCAGTGAAATTATAAATCATGTAGGTTAATCATGTGGTCTAAAACTTGTGTAGTGCAGGTTTCAGAAACAAAATCTAGAGGAAGGTGAAATAATTATGTCATGTGGCAGAGCGTGACAAACTGATGTAATGTTTTCAAGTTGATGCAGCTGTGTTGGACACCCTCAGTATCTGGATTATGTTTGGTTTTAAGGTGTAAGGCCACTTTAAAACGCTTCCTTTCTCAAGACAGTCTCACTCTAATGAAAAGAGATTTCTGTATCGACGAAACTATTAGAAAAGGAAGTGCAGGAGCTAAAGGCTGCATGGCTGCATGATGTAGCATGAAAACAAAATAGGCAAGAGCACAAGGCCAGAAAGAGCACCAAGGAATGTTACTGCTGCAGAAAACTATGGTACTACCCATCATATTAATGTTGGTTGAAAAAGACTTTCAACTTGCCACGTCTGTGGCATGACAAGACATTGAGTAGGGCTGCAAATGAAAAAGCAAGAAATCGCAAGAAACAACCCAGCTAGGTAAATCAACCAACTCTCATTCAAAGAAACAAAAAACTAGCAAAAAAACACTGCCAAGGAAGCTCTGCAGTCTGTGGAGAGACAGCCAATCAAAAGTCAAACAACGCCACTGCAGCTGTCTCGCTCATTTCAGATAAACTACTGAAGAAGAGGCTTACCCACCTGCACAAAAGCCTGGAGAGGGTACAGCTGGAATTATATACAGGTAAGACTTTTGTCACTACATGAAAGGCAAAGGCAGGGGGAGCTAAATAAAAGACATGCTAAATTTTCTGTCTACATGATGAAAAGTAACTATCCAGCATTGAAAGTAAAATGAAATACAGCCAGTGAATGGCCCACAGTGAAACCAGCCAAGTGAACCACGACACTTGTGTGGAGATTTCAAAGGGTCCACCAGTCTAGCTAGCTAGCGCTCTAGTAGCAACCTATGGCAAGCAGTTGATCAGTGATACTCGGACACTGACAAACTGTCTGGTTTGGCTCATCAAGAGAAACAAGACCTATCAGCAGATGCATGCTGAGGAGAAATTACAAAAGTATCTCACTGCCACAGCCGATCAGAAGCTATGTGGATGCTGCTGCCACTTTCTGTTAACTGACAACTTCAGTGTCTGCAGTTCTTCAAAAGGCTGTGCATCATGTCCTGAGTGGGCCATCCTGCTCACTGCTTGACATCCTGGTCACAGAAAATCAACGCCCACTACAGCCTGGTGACCTTTAGAGGGCTTGGAAATGATACTGACTCATGTAGTTGTTAGGATAAATGTGACTTTTCAAACATCCGGCTGAACTCTCAAGTTCTAAAATGTCTGATTGATTACAGAGGTATTCTTTTTCGTAGCTGCTTCAACCGTCAATACATGGCCCTCTCTGTACCATAGCCTGTAGCGCTGTTTATTTGTGCGAGCTGGATCTCTAAAGTGCTTCTAATATTATTGAAAACAGTCTCAAGTATTTCTATTTGTTCACATCAGCAAAAGCAGAGTAGCGGAGACTAAATAAAAACAATGAAAGAAGTTCTAACCTATAGTGCACAGAGCTCGACCCTATCATGAGGGGTCGATGCCTCATATGTCAGGGGCATAGAGCCATATTTTTAAAAGGGTTCGCATATTTTTGGAAGGGTTTGACAGCAAAAGTTGAAATATGTTTACTTGAGTGAACACGTGCATGTTATTGCTTCACCAAGGCTGATGAGCCTAAAAAACATTCAGGACACTAGGCCATCAGGATCATTGTGGTTTACACACAGCTCTTTCTGGTTTTCTAGACTTGATTATAATGTTGACACTGAGGCCAAAGTCTGCACATCTAATGCAGCTCAGTGACTAGAAACTGAATCCTTGGCCAATAATTCTCGGAAGCATCAAAATATTGCTGGAACTGAATTTACTGGAATTCAGCCTCACTTTTCCCTGGAACCCTGGCAATCTAATCTGTAACATTGTGCTCCAACGTTGTGCCCTGATTTGTCGGACTGGGTCTATAAATTGCAGTGATAAAGGAGGGAAGTAGAGCGTGGTATGCTTGAGAAGAGGACTTAGCCGAAAAACAAATACAGACAAGAAAGGAGACAGAAGCTGTCTGCTGGACTTACCGAGGCATTAGAGTAAGTGTGCTGAATTGAGGGTGATTGCTTGACATTGAATGGCTAGCATCAACGAGTCACTTGCAGGCGGAACAACTTAAGCTCAGAGTTTAGTTTGTCAATCCAGCTGGAGGCTTATTTGAAATATTTATATTTACATAGTGGGGCTGGGCGAAATTCACCAAATTCAAACATCATGATATATCTGACTGAATGCCTCGATACTGATAATGTGACAATAGAGGCTTTGCACAGAATGTTTGTTTAGTTCTTTTTCTTCCAGTATGGCTGCCTGTAACCATTGGTAACCACTTCCAAAAGAAAATGCCTAATTTCTGTGCAGTGGTAGAGTGGGTAAAACACTGGAAAAGCACGATATTACATGATAAGACTTGTTTGCAAGATCCAGTAATAAGACAACAAATTATTATGTTTTTGTTGATTTAATGCTCATATATCAACAGATTGCAACTGGTGTCTCTTCCATTACTATATACAAAACAGTGGTTGCTATGGTAAAGGCAGCCATGGTGGAGGACAGAGAACTACACAAACATACCGTGAAAAGCCTCTATAGTGTAGGGCTGACTGTTGGTGCCGTCATAACATATTTACCCACAAGACATTTTTGATAAACAATCATCAGTAATGTGGGCATGATGACCAACCAGGTGGAGGCAAATAACATTCTAATAAGGTCAGAAAATTGCATCCCTTTACTGTGATGCTGGCTTTAGTACCAGAAACATTTATGCCTTATCACGATACTGTGATATCCAAAATCCCAGATGCCGTCTAGTCCCATATCATGATATTGATTTAATATAGATATATCGCCTTTTACACGTATTGATTTTGTTTCAGATGGACCTCCCACACTTTACCTAAACTTCACGTGAAGTTTACTGGATCTTCAGGTATGGCATGTGTCGAAAGTAAAGCGTCTGTCAGCGTTTCTCTCTCTCTCCTGTGTCTCTGTGGCGTTGTGTCTGTAGTTTCCAGTGGGCGCTTGATCTGCTGTGTCAGCCATGATATATTCATTAGGGCTGGATTACAGCGAGTGGGAGGGGATCAGGTTTTGAGTGGGTTGTAATCCCCATACACTGGCCTAATTTAATCTCACCTACTGTGCCATCCTATTACACACTACACCCACCGCATACACACAGACACTGGCTGGAGGAGAGGAGACGCGGGGGGTGGGCGCAACGGGTAAAAGAGGGTAACGTAGGACAAGAGGCATGGAGGGAAAGGAGGAAGGGTGGTAGAAAAAGAATTGATTAGGAGCAGCGGGGTAGAATTTCAAGTACAGAGAGAGAAACTGAGAAAATGGCGAGGATTAAGTAAGGAGAGATAACTGTGAAGAGGGAGAGATGGGCAGAAAAAGGAGTGCATACAGATACTTCTATAACTTAATTTTGTTTATGACTAAGAACATATTGCCTCTGCGTCTCTACCTCCTCAACAAGCCGCCGCCTCTTTCAAAGGGAATCTTAAAATAATCCTGTTTGTGTTGAATGTGTGGCTAATGTAAGGTTTATGTAACGTACCACTTGGGTGAAAACATTGCAAAATGTCTCGCTTTTAAGGAACTAAGAGACAGAAAAAGAACAGCTCTGTTTTTGGTTTGACTGCCATGCATTTTTTAGTTCGTTCAGTGGGTTTTGAAATGATTTTATAAACTCATGGTTTGTGAAATTTCCTCAGCCTGATGAGAAGGATCGACTCCTTTAATTGTTGAAAAAATTGCCAAAATCATGAAAATCATCAAAACAATGATGATACCCATAAAACATACTGCAACATGTCTTGTATTTGGTCACACAAGGTGCTGTGATTTAAAGGTATCCTCCGTTATATTTATATTTGTCACTGAGCGCCTGTATGTGTATCTTAAAATTTTTATGGCCCTTTTTGAGAGATTTTGAGCAGTACAGTATGGGTCTATATCACCTATTCATCTATGTGTAAACACGTTTATGACCTACATTCCTCTCCTCATCCATCCTCATCAGCTCATACCCTATTATAGCACGTTTGTGAAAATCTTCTCTCTCCAAATGTCAGCTTTTGAGGAACCAAGAAAAAACAATCCTTCTTTCAGTGTGACCACTGTGCGTTTTTCAGTTCATTCAGTAGGTTTCGTTATGATTTCATTTCATTTTCTCAACCCGTAAATAAACATGAAAATCACTAAAATTGGAGTTGTGACGTTTCCACCAAACAGTGATAACATACTGCAACATGTTTCTGACCTTATTTCTCATTGACCCTCAAGCTTCTCTCATTTATTATTATTGTTAGGAACTGTACCTGCTGAATTCAGCGGTTATAGTTCCTACCATCTAACTTCTCCTAAACAACTCTCTTCAACTCTTTTTTCCCTTTAAATCCCAATACGTGCATTTAACATTCTTTTAAACACTGAGGCACAGGTTTATCTCACCTATTCTGCTATGTATAAACATTTTTATGGCCTACATCCCTCTTATCATCCATCCTCATCAGCTCATAGCCCAGTATAGCCAGAATGAATGAGGGCACGCTGCCAGCCGCTCACACCATGTACTTGCTACCTGAGATGAATGTTTTCTGTGTGCGCGCTTGTTTGCATTTTGTTAATGTGAGCTTTGTGCTTTTCCATCAGCAAGTTGGTGCTGCTTGAATTTGCATTGACTTGATCAGGGGTAATTGGGCGTGGAGCTACTGAGAGCCTCGAACAGGGTCAGAGCTGGAATAATTACACTCTGTATCAAGCTGTAAAACTGGGTTTACCTCAGCCATCATGCTCAGGAACAATCAAACTGTAAAACAACCTTGTGTTCGTGGTCAAACTTTTGTGGGGTGCAGTTTCAGTAAAGCAGTTGTTTTTTTCATTGTTTGTTGAGCTCAGCTTGTGACTTGAACTTGCTGCTGCCAGGTGAAAAATCTACTCTGCTGCTCACTGGAGGGCGAGGAGCTGGAGGACAGAGAGAGATGGGGTGAGGATGGCGCTTAATATGAGGAAAAGAAGAGAGGCGCAATCCCCAAGAGAAAACACAGGAGCAACAACAAGACAAAACAGATTTATTCAGGGGTGCAGATGTCACATGGGGAGAAGGAGCGAGAGGAGAGAATAAACCCCACTGAGATAAAGCGGGAGGTGAGAGAGAATAGACAGAGGGTCCGGACATTGTTAACGAGCTTAACGAGGTAATTATACACATAAGCAAAGACTGCATCCTCCAGGCCTTAAATAGTTGGGTGGGGCAAAGGAAGCAGGAGGGGAAGTGCAGTGCTGGGTGAGAGGAGGGGGAGGCGGCATTGCCAGCTAAAGAAAGGAGGTCTATTATCAGTAACCTTTTAATAATGTTGATGGTACCATTAAAGTGTGATCCCGCTCAGGGCGATGATCCGAGCTGAAGTGCGAGAATGTGGAG
>OMKZ01015306.1:0-12659 GCA_900302535.1 Neoniphon sammara | reverse complement strand
CCCTGTTGGCCCTACAGGCATCCCGTCATGCTCAAGGATTCAGCGCTACGTCAGCAGTGATACCGAAACATGGCGGTGTCCATAGCAAAGCGCCCGGCTGCCTATGCTTGTACAGTGTTATTAACTTTTTTGATAACGTTAATATTTCAATGCTGTGCCGATATTGACGCAGGCGTTTCAACGACAGAAGAGCCTCCTCACCGACGATTTGAGTACAAATACAGCTTCAAAGGACCGCACCTATCTCAGCCCGATGGCAGCATTCCCTTTTGGGTGCACACTGGAAGTAAGTTTGTAGCCAGCTGTCAACACAGAGAGCTGTGGTAATGTTGAGAAAAGATTGCTTGTTCAACTTGCACTGCTCGCACAAGATTGGACAAGGACAGCTGGAGTCGTCAGGGTTAGCTTTTCACCAGTTTGCGGCTGCTCTTTGCTGCCTAACCAGCTCTCTTACCCAGAGGTGCACAGTGAAGTGAGAGTGGTTCCTTGTGAAATCGTAACTGCTGTTCATTCAGAAATATGTCAGAAGACGCACAGAAATGAGCAGTCTGGCCCTCTAGACTCCCACTGACATCAAAGTGTGTGATAGGCTGCTACACAGTATAGGCCCTGCTTACCCTGTGTAGACACATGGACCTGCTGGTGTATTGAACTTTACTTTATCTTGCACGTCTGGGCCTTTGGCTTGTTGCATCATAAAAAGTCATACAAGTGGTGACATGGACATTCAATATGTCTGAATTAGATTATGCATTACTTTACTTGAAATCAGCATTGCCCCAAACATGGCACAATGAGTGTAAATGAGAACTTTCAGTGAGACCGAAAAGCTCAAGAAAACATATGAATATACTGTGTACACACCCGTGAGAGACCAACCAGTTTAAACCAGTTATAGGAGAATGTGCAAAGATGTGGTAATTGTTCATCACTGGATACAATATAAGATGACATGTCATTGTCAATAAGTTGTTTTTTGTAACAATCTTTGATCCTTTTTTCTTGGGGCTGAGTAAAATTAAGACTCATAGTATAGGCTAAACTGCACTGGTGAATGTAGCCATTAGCCACATAGACATGAAAGTAATGAGCTTTGTGACACTTGAAGCGTGAGACATTCAGAGGAAATGGTTTACCAAATGTATTTTTTTTACAGACGTTCAGAGAGGATGTTTGCACTAGATTAGCTGTAGCATGATTAGCTTTCCAGGGGCAACCTTTTGAACACTGTGCTGAAGTCCTTCTTACAGTATCCTCTCCTGTCTATCCCAGATGCCATTCCTAGTGCAGACCAGGTGCGCATTACACCATCCCTCAGGAGTCAGAGAGGCTCGGTGTGGACAAAAAACGCAGTCAGTTTTGAACACTGGGAGGCCGAGGTGACGTTCCGAGTGTCTGGAAGAGGAAGAATGGGAGCGGACGGTCTGGTAAGGAGGGGAAAAACTTTGGGATGGGTTAATGGCACATTCAGAGAGCAGAGTTTTCTGCTTTAGGCTGCATTACATCGCATATACACACTCGTATCCACTTCCTGTCACTCATGGCCACTTCCTATCACAGATACTAGGTGTGATCAGCAGTACACTCGATCTGACACAGTACTGACTGTTTACATTTCGTCATTTACAATATATTGACACGACATTGCCTTTGAGATTGCCTTTAAGATTTGACCACATCGAGCCTGTACCAAACATCAAAGGCTAAAGGAATGGCTGAACCTGCTAATATGGTAAAAGCCACATCAGCAGTACTAAGAGCTAAGAACAGTGTATGACTGTTTCTTGTCACCATATGACATCATATGATGTAAAAGTTCCCTGTCTTAGTCTCGGCACACACTACACATGACCAGTCATAAAAAAGGTTGGTTATCACAACAGATTTTCATTATGGGACCAAGTTTCCATTAGTTTGGGGGTGATTGCAGTGAACATTTGGGACAGGTGATCTATCTAGTATATGTGCAGGTTGAGAACTAGCATCTGTTGCCTCTCCATCTAGTCGAGACCATCATCATTCACACACAGATCGATGACTGAAAGGAGACTGGCAATAAGAGAGTGTGAGAGAAGGGAAAGCAATACAGGAAGTTTGAAAATAAAAAAATGCTCCACGTCCATGTTTGTTTTGGTTCTTAATTGTAGTAGTGTAAGGGCCGACATCAAAGAGCTAGGGCTGACTGAGCCGGTCAGATTGCTTTGCGTCGCCTCACATTGCTGCTAAAAGCTGTCCATAAACACACCGCGCAAACTACAGCTGACGGTCGACAGGCACGCATGTTCTGTGCCCACATGAGAGGAAATAATTCTCCACGCGAGGAGGGGCAGTAGTCTTTCAAAAAAGAAAGCGGAAGCATCAGGACAATGGAAAGAAAAAAACAAACAAACCAACATAAAATCTAGTTTTTAGTTTTACACTAGCGCTGTTTTTTTTTTTAATGGTCTCATATGAATTGAGAAAATGTATAATTGAGAAGTTAATCTGATGCTGAAGTCATCAGCCTAAATGTTTTCTTTATTTTTTTATTTTTTTTTGTGGAAGGTTTGGAAGGCTTTATCGCAACTCTCTCAGTAAGTAGTTGTTAAAATAATTATACAGCCGGATTTCTGTTTCTATTCTTGTGTCCTGATTCACTTAGGCTAAACAACCAATCAGAGCGCTCTCTCTCACCAGTGGCCTCCACCGCCAATTCAACATGCTGAATCGGCCAGTTGGCTGTCGATGAGGGCCAGAGCTGCAAGACACACAGCTCAAATTATGGGCGATTGTCAGCTACAGCCAGCTAACAGCGACCCAATGAGGTCCACAACCGACTGATGGCTTGGTGTGTCAGAGAACTAATGTTTTCTTTAGTTTAGGGGATCACATGACACTAGAACTCATTTAGCCTTCAACTCACTGTGAACTGTATGATCCCCAAATCCAGCTCGGCTCTACGACGTAGGACAGGCAAAAAAGAAAGACAATCTGTCAGTGTCAGCTATTAAGTGTGTGGTGTCAATATTTTTAGTTTAAGCCTTGCCAAGGAAAAAAATGCTACAAATGTTTCTTAATGAAATGATTACAGTCTACTATTAAAATAACATAATAAAACATAAATAGCATTTAATAGTTTAGAATATATTAACTCTACATAAATGAACTTAATTTTTTATTTTTCTAGAAAAAATAGTTCAAATGAACTAATGGGTGTCTGTTCTAAACTCATATTAAAAAAAATATTAATTGCGAAAATAAATCTTTGTTGAAGACAGAACAATGAAGAGTGTTGTGCACAAGACATGAAGACGCTGAAGACTGCGGCAGTCAGTCAGCTGAGTTTTCAGTTCTCAGAAAAACCAGCATGTCCACATTCTCAGCTGGGAGCCTCACTCTCTGTGTTGTAACAATGTCCCCTGCAGGAGAGAGCACCTTCTCACTGGGGACAGATGTTGTTGGGTTCACAAGGTAACATTTAGCCAACTGGGGAAACTTTTAAGTAGATTTGACCCCACTGGGAGGTTCTGCTCTTCCTTGTAAAGTTGCACTTCCTCTTCTGCCACTTCAGGCCAGGGCTTGGTGGTTGCTGTCTGCCAAAAAGAAATTTCCATACAGTTCAGAAGTTGGTGCTCTCTGGGCTGGAGGGCTGCCACTGCCTGTCAGGCCTGTTGCTATGGCTGCTCCTCTGTCCCTTGCTCTGAGACCTAGGCTTATGGAGCACAAGTTCACAAAGTGGTTGCAGTATTTTATAATTAGCTATTAATATTTAAAGTATAGTTAACTTGGAATTACTTATCTCAGCTCTAGCGTACTGAGCAAATGCTTTAGCCCCTCATGCTCAAGTGCTTAATATGTTTGCATGTCCGGTGCCATGAAAACACCAAGTGTCTTTGTAAATTCCATGAATTGGCATTTATTTTCAACCTTACGGCACCTGGAATGGCTACTTTGGTTTTCTGTTTTTACCTCCTGATCATAATTTCAGGATGGTGTCTTCTGATGTCCAGGATACAGTTGCCATCCCTGTATACTGAAAAATCAGAGTATTCCCACGCTGCCGACTTGAACATGGACGGGGTGTCTTCAGTTTCAGGATTTTTTCTGCTAGTAATCTTTGAGAAATTAAGCTAAAATTAAGTTAATTGGTACTAAATTTTACCTCAGGTTGTGTGATTGTGAATGGACCAAAACATGGTTATGCCACATTCAGGTGTTAAAGAACCCCTGCAACTTAATAAATCTTTACTCAGTTGTTCACCTACATGAACAAAGGCACTTTCATGCTCATCGTTCTTTCTCGGCATTTGTCAGCTCACGGAGGCATTGCTGCTTCAGTGCCAGTCATGTCCTCTGCACACACATCATGCACTGCTGTTGTGTATGCTCGCTTCCCCTCCCCAAACAAGCACTTAGCCTACTGCAGCTACAGAATGGCAGGGAAGGGAGCCGGTGCCCAAATTCCTACTCCCCCATTGCATCGGCATTGGAGCCACACACAGCCACAGCGTGCACATGGGTGGGGGGGACTTGGAGAAGGTACTGAATCTCAGGTAGGAAAGCTGTTTGAGTTCAGATTTACAACAAATTCTGCCCATTCTACAAAGATACCTTAACAAGCTTTAAAGAACAAATCTGTTTATGTGCTCTCCTGCTGGCAGAATGTCAAGAATTCGTTGTAAGATCCAACGTATTGCCCTAGGGCAACACCAACTTTTAGAGGTACACTGATAGTATCATCAGTTCAGTGCCAATCTAGCTTCCAAAAACTGGTATAAAAGTTGATAAATGAAGCTGTCCTGATGTCAGTATTTTTATGGCATGTACTTGGGCACCATAAAATACTTTTTTAGCTCAGTAAAACATTAGGTGATTAATTCATGTTCTTCACTGACAGTCCTAGTTTTGGCTCTAGTGCGGATTGCTGCACTAGAACTTTTTATATTTGGACACCTTTGTCAATATTAAACACTGCTTGTAAGCACTGGGCCGGTGCTTGTTTTTGCTTGTTGAGGCAGACTGAGGTAGATTAGTGTTTTGTTTGTTTTCTGTTTAATCTAACTGGTGGTGTGGTGTGGTTCTTATGGTGGTGGTGCATGGCTCAGTGTGTATAGAGGGTTTTTTGAAGGAAAAATATTTTTATACTCTACGGATTCTGCTGAAGAGGTGTTAGATAATTTATGATTTCCATCAGTGACTAGTGGGAATTGCAACAAATCAGCCAAAAGTCTCCTTCATGAGTGTCTGGCACTGTCACCACACCCAACTATGTTACCCTTTCCATGCCCTTGAGTTTGTCTTTATGTTTAAAGGATAATTCCCTCTATTTTCAACCTTGGCCTTAATTTTGTGGTTTTCTCAACGTGATGTACAAAATTTCATCACCTACTAGAGCCTTCCTACTGTTGACCAGTGACCTTGCCTGTTTGGGCTGTTCAAGTCTTTTTCAAAAAATCATTGAGCTTGAGAGTCGGATCACAACATTGTACAGAATTGAAGAGGATGACGATTTGTTAGACTCACTCGACACAGCTGCCTCTCCATACAAGGAGGTTGTTGGCTTGGAGACCACCGTTCTCTGGACTGAGTCCACCACCGCTGACACAGTAGAACGTCTCCCTCTGCAGCACCAGTGGGCTCACAGACCCCCTGGCTTGGGCTTGGAGCCAGCCCTAAGCACCTGGCTTCTTCAGTATTACTCGGCTCTGAGCCCTGATTCACTGTCGGCGAGTGAAGGCCGGCAGTGTCTCCAATCTCAGGTCAATCTATAGCTAGCAAACACGTTCTGGGTACTGAAGATGTTCCCTTCTCCTAAACATCTCACCAGATCAAACAAACGATGCCTCTTCATCTGCAACCCTCAAGTTCTGTGTTTTTTTAGTGATTAGGTATGCAGCATCTTTAACCAGTGTCCAGCAGCAAATCAGCGAATCTTAATAATTTATGTATTTTTCTGATTACAGGCTGTGTGGTTCACGGCTTTACAAGGTCTTGATGGTCCGGTCTATGGTGCAGCTGACAAATGGAATGGAATTGGAGTCTTCTTTGACTCTTTTGACAACGATGGGAAGGTTAGTGTCATTAAGATTTGATGTTCCTTAACTTTCTCGGAAAGGTTCATTACTGAGTGGTTTTGTAAGTCGTATGTGCTGTAAGAGGGCTAATTCCTTTATAGGAGTGGGCATAATCATCTGGGGTGAAACCAGGCAGGATCGCTGTTCTGTTTGGCCACATTCCAAGTGTGAAATTTGAGATTATTTGATAGATTATGGATATCATATCCAAAATACGTCATCAGTAATTCCTTAAAATTATATTGCAGTGTATCATCTGATATTCTGCTTTTATTTTGTAGCACAGCTAAAGTCTCTCTTGCATGTTTGGAGTTAAAGTAAATGTTTCAAAGTAATACTAGCAAGCGTAAGTGTACTTTAGCACATAGGGTAAATATGTCATCTTAAGCCCACCATAACTTTTGAAAAAACAAACAAAAAAAACAACTTTTATAGGAACACAAATATGTTTTTGTAAATGATGGCACACATATCATTTGTAGAACAAATATATTTCTAAATGGTGAAATGTTTGTTTCTGGTTTTTGTGTTCAACAATCTTAATTCATATGTGTGTATAGTCTTTATCTTTTTTCAGTTATTTTCCTATTTTGGTTTTTCTGTTATATAAGGTACTGCAGTCATTTGGTACTAATTTGATAATTTAGTACTAATTTTGTACAGAAATTTGGCATTGCTGAGACAAATTTTCCTAGCATACAATAAAATTACAGAAAAACAAAGGCACTTCTGATCTTCAGATGAGATACATTTGTATTCACATGTTTTCTTGTTTTCTCAACTTCATTCCAGAAAAATAACCCAGCTATAATTGTTGTGGGAAACAATGGTAACCTTGTTTATGACCACCAAAAGTAAGTAAACATTTCTTTGCCGTACCCCGATGTTATCTCCAACTCAAAATTCAACAACTTAAACAAGATTAGGAAATATTATTATATTTGCTTGGAAAGTAAATAATCCTCTGTCTTTACTAATCTCCCCTGGGCCAGTGAAAGCTTTAAATCACTTTTTCAATGCCATTCCACTATATCTTAGAATTCACACTGTTTTCTGTGTCATTTCAGAAGTGTTTACAAAAACATGCACAAATACATGGATATTTATGTTATTAATCACCACATGAACTTTCCTCAGATTTGTGCTCAATCTTCAATAAGTGATTATGTACAGTATAGTACATGGTGGCGAATAATAGTTGTGTTTTGTCCTAAAACCTTGTTTTGACTCAGCGATGGCACAACACAAGCCCTTGGAACGTGCTTGAGAGATTTCCGCAACAAACCATACCCTGTCAGAGCCAAAATAACATACTACAAAAAGACACTGACGGTAGGAGATGCTATAAACACGACACCTCACACACACTCGCATGTTGGACATCAAATAAATAGTCATTAATCTACCATTATGTTTGTGTCTAGTTTTCCTGTATGATTATAATATACAGTTCACCCAATATAAAGAGCCAAAGCACAATGCTCCACTTAGAAATGGTGGTTCTCAGCCAGTGGCTACATAGTCATCTAACCTCATCTAACATCTTACATCTCATTACTTTTGATGATCAGCACAGTAAAAGGCGTTCTGTAAAACTGCAGCACCCGGTCTTTTTCCCTTCAGGTCATGATCAATAATGGTTTCACTCCAGACAAAGAGGACTATGAGTTCTGCACAAAGGTGGACAACATGATCATTCCCAAAGAGGGCTTCTTTGGCATTTCAGCAGCTACTGGTGGTTTAGCAGGTATTTTTCCCTTCCATCAAACTTTTAAAATCTTTTGTTTCCTAAGTACCTCTCAAACATTACTCTCACCTTATCAAAGTTATAGAAGTCGCCCGAATCCCTTCTAAAGCATGTTAAAATAAAGCTAGATGTCTTGGCTAAGCTCAACCGGATGTCAGACGAATTATTAACTGAAAATTAAATAAACAACATTTTTGAAAACATCCACATGGTTCATTTTCAGAATCACAAAGAATCCAGAATGAGCTTAAAAGATGAATTGCATTACAGTGTTTTCCTTTTTCCTCTAATGTTCTAATGCAAAGTTTCTTGTCTCCATCAGATGACCATGATGTTTTGTCATTCTTGCTATTCAGACTAACAGAGCCAGGCCAGCAACTGGTAACCACATTTCCTTTAAGTTCCTAATAATTCCCAATCCTGTGTGTGGCATTTATTTTTCTATAGCTGCGTGTCTTTGTGTGCACATGCATGCATGTGCACCAAATAGCCTAAGCAGGGCCTCTATTGAGTTCAGAGTGGTTGTTTTGTCTCTCCCATTGAAGCCCCCACCTGAAGCCGAGATTCCCAAAGAAGAGAAGGACAAGTACCAGGAGGAATTTGAGAACTTCCAGCAAGAGCTCGACAAAAAGAAAGAGGAGTTCCAGAAAGAGCACCCAGACGTCCAGGGAGAACCAAGTTAGTTTTCTGAAAGAAAATACACCCAGCACATACTGTGAAATAATTCATCTTGGCTATTTAGTTAATGCTTGCTTTTTATATTATCTGAAAACCTTATCTTAACCAAAATAAACTGTGTGAGAAGTACAAACAATGAGAGCTGTGTTTGTAGTAAGTTTTTTTTGACCATGTGTGTTTCCCCTTCAGTTGAGGACCTGTATGAGAGCGTGAATGACCGGGAAATCCGCCAGGTGTTTGAGGGCCAGAATCGAATCCATCTGGAGATCAAACAGCTCCACCGGCAGCTTGCTATGATCCTGGATGAACAGCGCCGTTACGTCTCTGTTATCACAGACGAAATTGCCAAGAAAGGAACACAGGCCGAGTCAGGACAGGTAGGGCGCAGGACAGCGCCCGGAAATGGGTGAACACAAAGTAAAGTGGGCCGTAGGGTTGTATCACACACATTTTAACCCTGTACAGTTGCTCTGTGTATCACGAAGACTTTAGAAATGCACTTTTCCTACACAAACAGAAATGTAGGTGTGTAAACAATGGTGCTCTGTGAGTTCTGGATTAATTTGCGACCAGTCTATTAATTTATTCAGTTTGTAGCACACCACTTGCTCACCTTGCTCAAACAAGGCAACTGTCATTTCTGTGTATTCCTGCTGAACTTGTTCTGTGTGGCAGGTAAAAAAAATGTCTTTATATTAATGTCAGCACTGAAGCACGTAACCTAAAGTCATCAGTCTTTCATTTCTCTTTTAGCCAGAAGCTGCCAGCTCACAGTTAAGCTCCGTCATTGCCAACCAGCAGGAGGTTCTCAGAAACCTGAACGAGTTGAAGTAAGTAAGACAACGGGCTCAGTTGTTGTTGACGTTTTGTTGTTCTTAAAAACTAGCTGTTGTTTTTGCCGTAAACATCAAAAGAGATCTGTGATACTCTAGAAAAACAAGGGAAATCCTGGCTGTTAAATCCTCCAAATCATATTTAATCTGACAATACAATGCTCCTAAGATCACAGGTGTCTGACAGCTCGGTAATCCAGCTGCAGTGACAGCTTCCTGCGAGCCCCCCACCCACCCCCAACACACACACACACACACACACACAGTTCAGTACCTTATCTAATGAATTCTCACTACAGTCACATGCATCACCATCCTTAGTTCTAAACCATTTTTACTCACAACGGTAGTTTAATTCTGTTTGTGGTATTGGTATGATAAAATAAAAAGATTAATTACAACGTTGCACAAGGCAGGTCCGATGGGGAAAAATGTCTTTCCTGAAAAGTGAGTTTCGGTGAATTCTCAGCCAGTTTATCAGCAGCCTAAGATATATCTCCCTTTAAATATCACACACTATTTTAGGCAAGTCAGAAATCAAAAGGCTAAGTAAAAAGAAAAAAAATCCCCTTTTGTAAAATAAAATGTCACATAAGATAGCGTATGTGAGAACAAGGATTCTTTTGTTCTCGATGCATATTTGTTATACGATAAGTAATAATATCCAGTTGTAATCTTCTTTTGAATGTTAACTGTAAAATGTACACTTTCTTTACCTTTCTCAGTTGACAAGCTGTGCGGATTTTTATGCCACACAATTTTCAGATAATACAGCTTAAGAGATTGTGTGGTGTGTGCCTCCTGTGGCAAAGATTCAAATGAATGTTTGACTTTGGTCCTTAAGTAAGCCTGATTAGATCATGATGTTTAGATCCTGTATTTTGTTATCCACCGTCAATAACATATTTGTGCTTTTGCATTGCTTTGTTTAAGGTGCTTAGCAAATTTGATCACTCAGTGCACAGGTTTTAAAAAATGGCCTCGTCAAGATTGTTCTTGTAGGGGATCACTATTTTTTCTTCATCCTCCAATTTATTATGTCAGATTATGACACATATCCAACAATGAGTGTCAGTATTACTAGATGATCAGCTTTTCTATCTTATGTATTTAGCTCAGTTTCTCACAAACACCACTGACGTAAAGTGAATGGAAAAAGAAGACAAGAGAAATCTAAGTCTTGTATAATTGATCCTCCAATAGTTTAAACCTTTTGAACATCAACTTTATTTATAAACAAAGAAAGCATATTTATTACTGCATTTTTATTCAGTCTCTATAGTTTGATTGTGTCCTTCAAATTAATTCTGACACACCATCTGCAGAAAGAATTAATCAGAATCATAAGATATTAAAGATTTTATTTTATGTAACATTAATCTCTTAGTCTCGTGTATCATAAAATAGCCAAGCTGTTTGTATGCCCTAAATCCAACAGGACATTCATCCTCAAATGATTTTGCATATATGATTTTGTTTATTATACTGTTGACCCACAGCCTACATTGATATAAACAGTCAAATGCAAAACTCTTATTTGCTCATTTTACGCAAACTCTCATGAGACTTGTGTGGTCGAATTGCATCCTATTTATATCCTATAGAGGGCAGGGGAAGACAAAATTTCTATAATAATTCAATTTGAAGAAAGCACGTTACCAAAATGGCAATTGTAAGATGACGGGGTCCAGGGGAGTAAGCTGATTGACCCAATAAATAAGTTCAGATCTGGCACTGGGCTGCAGCTGCCATCTCTAATGTGCTAATGTGAGGGATTGATCTGTATTATTTTGTAGATTAAGTACTCAGTTTATCATGACCCTTCTTTTAAACACAGTTTATGATAGGACTTCATCTCAGAGTCAGAGAAATTACTATATCCAAGGAGGGCTTTCTACCCATAAATGGGTCACTTGTCGTGGATGAAGATTAGATGTAGGGTTTAATAAATGCTCACTTACTTTCTCAAGGGAGATTTTTTTTTTCCTTCTCTGAGAAACAAATTAGATTTTGTTTATATGTCATCCCTGTCCATCTCTCAGACCCTGACCATGTGGCCAAACAAGAAAAGGCCACATCTTAGCACCATTTTGCCCTTATCAGATTAGTAGTCTTTAAATACATCTGTCATACGCAGGCAGAACATGGTTTTTCTCTGATTGCTTTCCTGTCACAATTCCTTCCCGAGGACTTCCTACTTATGGCACTGGAATTCCTTTCATTTGTCCAGTCACTTTTTTTTTTCTTGATAATCGTCTTATATGTGGTTAAGATGATAAGACAAAGATTTACGGCCCCTCCTCATAAGTAATAATACATTTTAAGAAAATGTAATTTGTTAAGGAGTATGATACAGCATTATTTATCAAATCGCTTAATATCTTTATTCTCTTTGGAGACGTGTATGCTCTGTCTTAACTTTCTACACTGGGGAAATTGAAAGTATTGAGAGACTATACGTTAGTTACATTAGTCCCTAGAGGCCATATAACTGTTAAAGTTTATTTATTTATTTATTCATTTTTTATCTAATTTAATTCCTGCATTTGCAATTAACTTCGAGTTCACTGCACTCAGGAATATCATTATTCCACATATGCTGTTTATTTCTGGAGACTGGGTTTAAGGCCCCCCAAATTTTTAGCTATGATCCCCATTTTGGGTGAATACTGTATGTAATTTTTTGACACCAGTATCAGTAATTGAAAAATAGTAAAAGGAAGTGGATAGAAGTTACATAAAGTTCAAAACTTTTCCCTTTTGCCTCCCACCACCTGAGTTGGTTGATGTTACGTGGTGTCTAAATAAGATGTAGTAATTTTCCTTGTAGGAACAAGTACTTAATTCATGATAAACTGCAACCAGCTAGGTAACTCTACAACTCTGCAATGGAACATATGGATTAAAGTTTCTGAGATTTTTGGGACTGACCCTTTGGTGGCCGACTGACTACCACAGTGACTTTATTCTGCAGTCACTGCTGGTTGTAGCTAAAAATTACGGTGAAACCTGGGAGTTAAAAAAGACTGCCACACTTTCAGTAAGATGCATATGAGCCTGTCACAATTTAAACAGTAGGGGCAATAACAGTGATATGCAAATTGGTTATTCTTTGATAAATTTGACAATTGATTCAACCATCTTGAATTCAAATTTAAATTTGTTTGTTTTGGTTTGCCAGCAACTACTTTTACCTGCCATGCCAATAGTCTAGGTGGCTAGACTAATGCTTATCAAAGGTCAAAGGAGAACTTAATTTATAGCTAATGGTTTATTACATTATCTAGGTAGTTTGTTTAAGGTCTTCTCTTAACAGTGGTAAAAAAAAAAGGCGTGGAGAATGTCTGA
>OMKZ01015305.1:6484-40808 GCA_900302535.1 Neoniphon sammara | reverse complement strand
ATGTACATATTTTTAAATGCTGGGCAATAGGCTGATAAGTGTACTTCTAATATGGTGATATGTCATTTTAATCAGTAGGGAAATGATACAGTACGTTAGAAGTAATAAACATTCACATTACACATACAGAACAGTATGAAAATGTATTCACATTACAGAGGATCTCAGTATGGATTTATGGTCCTGTGTTCAGCATGTAGAGTGAGCTTCCTGGAACTGCTTTAATGACTGGATGAACTTTTCCAGTGACATGCAGAGATGGTACTTTGCAAGGATGCGAGTCAAATGAGTAGGTGTGGTTGTGTGTGCGTGCATTTTTAGATTTATTGCAGCTCATACAGCAAATCCTGAACGTTCAATGCCAGCTCCTGGAAGGTGGGTCTCTCCTCTGCCTTCTACAAAGAAAAAAAAAGAGGATCTGTGAGGGTGTTTTTCAGAAAACAGACTGTTGCCTGTGTATGTACTTGCACTTAGTATTCATTCAGGAAAGTGAGTTTTACTGCTCAATGATTATATATTTCTCTTCTTACAGGTTTTTAAATGAGACCCAGAATACAATAACCAGGGGGCTTACTCACATCAATCCAACAGCTTGCCATAATGCTGTAGACTTTATCATTGGCCAGCTGGGGGCGGTACAGGCGCAGGCCTCGCGACACCTGATCCACTATCTCCGCATTGTTTAAGCGTTCATACGGAAGCCGCCCCAAGCTGTACACCTCCCACATTAGAACCCCTAATAAGACACAAATGTGGCAATGCTTTGAAAACTACATGCAAGATTTATGACATGTGAATACAGCTGTAAACTGATAAACCTTGTAAAGCAATGAAAAACATGACTTATTACACCTTTACTCACCATATGCCCAGATGTCTGACTTGCTGCTGAATTTACAGTAGAGGAGAACTTCAGGAGGCGACCAACGAACGGGAAATTTGGTGCCTGCTGAGCTTGTGTACTCATCATCCAACACATACCTGATACCACAGAGAGAGGGTTTCAGTATCACCATTTTGGAGTAATCAATGAGGACTATGCGGCATTTAAATAATATGAACTGCTTTACCTAGACAGTCCAAAGTCTGTCACTTTGACGGTGCCATGGCCATCTACTAAGCAGTTCCTGGCAGCCTGAAGATAAAATTTTTGTGTAATTAGCATCCTGTAGCAGTTTGTGCTATCGTGAAATACCTAACCTCCAAAGGTGGAAGCAACTAATTACATTTACTCATGTTACTGTAACTGAGTAGCTTTATTTGTGTAGTTGTACTTGTAATTTTGCTTTTACTTAAGTACATTTTGCTGAAGTATTCTACTTAGCTACATTTTAAATTACAACCATTACAGGGTGCACATTTTATAGGTTCTCTCTAAACATCAGAAATTGGACCAACATAAACTGACGATGTGTAGAGCCCTTCACAGTGAATAGTCAGTCAGCAGAGAAGAGTAAACTGGCTTTACCTTAATAGAGCACTTTATTTGTAATTTCCAAATTTCCAATTAATTCTAGTTTGAACTCTGTACTCTCATCCTTTTAGTAATTACATGGAAATATGATACATCTCTTTGCTAAAACGTAACTACATTTTAAATTAGCTATTTTTTACTTTTAGTTTAGTAGATTTTTGCAGTACTACTACCACCTTTAGTACAACACTTTCTAGCACTGCTAACCCCAGTGTATCTGAACATAACATGATGCAGTGTACTGTGAGTGAAGTGCAGTGTGTGTTGTAAAGTTATACTGCATCCTACTGATCTCTGTCTCTCACCAGGTCTCTGTGGATGTACTGCTTTGACTCAAGATAGGCCATCCCTTCAGACACATCCTTGCACATCTCGAGCAGCTGGACGGAGGTTGGGTGCTGCTTCAGACCCTCCCTGAGGTAGGTCAGCAGGCAGCCATTGGAGAGGAACTCTGTCACTATATAAATAGGCCTTTGCTTGGTGCAGACACCGTACAGTTGTACCAAATTCTCATGGCGGAGCTTCCTGGTTGGACCAAAAACAGAATTGGGATTAAATATCCGATAGGGTCTTTTGCCTTTGTCATACTGTGATTTGTAAACTGAGATGACTGTGCTCTTCTGCCACTTTACAAAAGAGAAAGTTTTGCTCACATCATGATTTTGGCTTCCTCTATGAAATCATCTTCGGACATGCAGCCCTCTTTAATCATCTTAATGGCCACGTCATGCTGGCCCTGCCACTTTCCGTACTTCACCACTCCAAACTGACCGTTGCCCAGCTCTTTGATGAAGGTGAGGTGGCGAGGGTCGATCTCCCACACACCTACAACAAGAGAGAGCTCTTATTTTTCCAGGAGCACTGCATGCTCATAACTTATGGTGATAATTAACATTTAGCTTGAGAATTTTACAGTGTAAGATATAAACTACCAGTTCTCTAAGTCCATAAAATCAGGCATGTCTGAGCCATTAGCTCAAGTCACAATATTGACAGTGTCATACTCTTACCATAGCCAAGTCCTGCTGTTGATGGAGGCTGTGCCCGGTTTGACACAATGTATTTCAGCCTGCTAACCATACCTAGTGAAGGAGACAATCAACTCGTAAGTTTTTGCAATGGCAAAGACCACATTATTATCTGTAAAGTGGATATATTTGATAAAGTGTGTTGTTTTCTGCAGCGCTGGTCTACATGCCATCACACTTTCTATACATATAACCTATAGTATATGGGCATTTGTAGACTTGTTAAGATAGATAGATAGATAGACAGATAGACAGATAGATAGATAGATAGATAGATAGATAGATAGATAGATAGATAGATTTGGCATATCTATATGTCTGTATATTCTCAGTGATAAACCTGCTGCATTGTGCTGGTGGTAGTTGATGAGCTCTGGGATGGTGCTGAAGTTATGCTTCTCTGCCAGGTAAAACTGGCCTTGTTGGGTCGTGCAGATGTTATAATGTCTGCAGCTTCCAGCAGTCTCCCTGTGGAGAGAAAACAAGAAGCATGACTTATATTGGATTAGTCACCAAGCATAGACTTTCATCACACAGTTTGCTAACATGGATCAAATGTCCTCAGCATTATCCACAACGGCTCACTCTCACACCTATGCTGTTGAAAAGTTCTGTAGATATGTTGGTCGTGGTTTTGCATGAGTAATTTACATTTTTCCCCCTCTGCAGCCTACAGTTTCCGCTTTCATAACAGACAGTTTTTCTTTTGATGTACCCACTTTGTGACAGAGGCTGGTAGATACGGTATGCTGTAAATGGTGTGCCATGCAGTGGTGTGTAACATCAGTGAACTTACTCACCCGCAGCCTTTGCTGAACAGAGAGACGGTGTATTTCCCAGCCTTGCTTGAATCCCGTACCAAGAACCCTCCATCTTTGTTCTAACAATGGTAAACATTGCACAAAATTTCAAATAAGAAGACTTTTGTACCACATGCACAAGAGCAGACACTGCCTGATGAATTGCCTTTGTAATTTGTCTCATTACATCTATTCATTATGTCTGCTAATTTATAGGTGTCATTTTGCTGGTAACACTGATAATTTAATAATAATGTTTTCCTACAATTCTAATATGCAATATTATGTCATTTTTTTTTATTTATTTATTTATTTATTTATTTATGTCACTTATTTGATTTACCTCTGTCTTCAACAAGTTTTCTGCCTGGCTGCGGTTCATGTTTTTGCAATACCAGCTGTGAAAATAAGTGGAAATATAATTATTTTTCATAGTGCGGGCTTCACACCAACAGATTTTAAGTTCAAGTTTATTTAGAGCTCCACATTAGTGTTTGCAGTCTCAAAGGGCTTTAGAGGCCCTTTGAAACCCTCATAGCGGGCAAGAAAAAACTCCCCAAAAACCCAAAATTTTCACTGGAAATAACCAAGTCTTTTGCACGATTTGCTGCTTCAGCAATCGAAGATACAGTAAGTTATCACAGCTGTATTTGGTTCACAAGTAGACTCACAAAGATGCAAACAAAACAACCTTACAGTGATATAGGACACTGCCTAATGAAAGTTACTACAGATCTGGAGACAAGTGAAAGAGAGCCCATACTCACTTAAATCTTTCTAGCCTGTTTCCTCCTTCCACAACATAATTACTTGGTATATATCCTTCTTTTCTAAAAAAAGAGGAACAAGACAAGTAGTGAGAAAAAATGGCCACAAAAACACAGACAAACAAATATACATGATCTCTGCTGGGCATTGAAGGGCTCAACATTGCAAATAACATCCTGTTGTCGTGTGAAAACCTTGTAACCCCAATTTTAGTGATTTTCATATTTTAACATATTTCTTAACTTGAAGGATCACACAGTTCTCTGTGAGTTTAGAAATGAAAAAAACTCCTGGGCTCATGAGTTTCAAATGGTGTTCAGATATGATGATGATGACAATGAGCCTGCAGTGATATTCAGAGTCTTACTGTAATTTAATACTGTGTGCACATTTTCTGTTTCACCGAATATTTAATCAAACTTCACCAAAATCTTTGACAATACACCTGATATCAGCAGAATGTTATGTGATTTTTTCTGAATTTTATCACCAACACTTTGTTGTTGTCAAATTTTTAATTCATTGAATTAATCATGGTGATCATATTTTGAGTATTTTAAAAATACACAATTACTGTTCTCAAAAGTATCTTGATGTTTAAGTTCTTCATTTGACATGTGCACAACAATTACAGTGAAGCAGTCATTGCCAATGAAAATCTTAAGTCTTAGGCTCCTCTTTACTGCATTTACTTTATGGTAGACAAGATAAGATGTTATTTACTATATGGACATGTTTGTTGAATTTATAATTTTTCCTGCATACACTGTAATGATGAAACAAGTGTGTGATTGGTCTCGCTCCTTCTTCTTTTAAACAGAATCAAACTGGCTGAAGTGACTTTGCTTGGCTTTGTGAAGCCTGAAACCCGCTCGTTGCTGCTCACAGCTTTAATTTTCATCTATTGAGCTGTTTCCTTCGGTGGGGCATGGAAAGGTTTGAACCGCAAATTGCTGCTAAATTTCCGTCTTTTGCTCCAACTTTTTTTTCTAATTTACATGGCACAACATATTATCCCTACAACAAAATTATTTTGGCCAGATGCAATACAATTATGACATGCAGACAAAACAATCAACTAAGCTTCATATTTACGACTCCTTTGAAAAATATCTTAGCATAACAACTGCATTGATATTTGAGTGGCAATCATGTCTATCATTCTAAGAGCAGCAACCTTTATTACTGATGGTTCTTGACACAGATCTGCTGATCTCATGGGCTGATGTATTTTATCTTGGTAGATGCCATTGCCTTTTCATAAAGTCACAGGTTAGGCCTCTTGTGCTTTTTTTTTTTTTTTTTTTTTTTTTAAGATTGACTTTTTGGGTGGTTTGTCTTTACTAGACAGATAATAGAGAGGAGATACAAGAAAAGTGGAAGAGAGACAGAAGTCTAGGTCCAAATTTGAAGGCAGGACATTGCAGTTACATGATATGCACTTTAGACCACTAAGCAACCAGGACACCCACTCATTTTCATTTTTGTATAACACACAAAGACACACACAGGTAAACATAACTGCCCTTTCTTGCAAACACATCTCTCACCCGTATTGGTCCCGGGCCCTCCACCAGTTCTGGTCAGTCATCTCGAGGATGGTGTACTCTTCATCCTTCCTCAGCTCCAAGTCCTGGGGTGTCATGGGTGTGTATTCATACTCTGCTATCACTGTCATACCCACAGTGATGGATGGCTCCTCGGGAGGCTGTGGAGGTAATGGCCTCACCGACTTCTCCTGAAACAAAATGCTGTAAGATAAAGATTTTTTCTGTTCAAAATCAATGAATGATGTCCTGAAAGGATTGTGTGTGTACCTCTTGTGGGGTCGGAGGAAGAGGTTTCCTGGAGCCCCTTCTCCGAGAAGTTTTGGATGAAAAGCCTGTTGGTGACACAATTTGATATATGAATAGACTATTTTACTGATATGGTAATGTTAAGCTGATGACTGTTGCAGATTTCAGGCCATTTTCAAACAGGATGGCTTTCTCACCATTCTTACCATCGAGCACCTTGCAGCCCATAGCTTGTTTAACTTCCTGTTGGCAACACAGCCACGTCCCATCCACCCAGAAGCAAGGATGGTATTTCTGCATCAGATCCTTGTTGAAGCGCACCACTGTACACAAGTATGGACGCACACACACAGACGTGGGTGGACATTTACATTAAATCAACACTGGCATTTGCATGGCAACACAGATCTTCCGTCGTGCAGGGGTGGTGACAGGGCTAAATTTGTAAATCAGGAGGTGCCGGAACACAAGGTGCATGGGAGAACTGGGGGGTGGCGAGGCGGGAGGAGGTCCCGGAAAATGTATTGAGTATTTGCTACCGTTTTGAATGTGCTCTCGGGTCATCTCTCTTAAAAAGAAAATAGTAGGCCAAATTTGAACTCGATTAGGGCAAATCACGGTTTTTCCCACCCCCAACCACTATTAACCTATTTTTATGACAAAACAGGGTGACCTCATACAGGTGCGCTGCGCTGTGATGAGGTGGTCTTGCTATAGCTTGCATCTTCACAAAGTGAAAATAAATCTTTGTGGTTGCACACATCACCCAGGCTTCATTTATTTATTCTTCATTCAGTAGCGCACAGGGAATTCTTCTCCGAGCACGTCTCAATCTGTAAAAAGTTCCACTTAGGTAGGCTATGTTTATAGTTCACAAACATCTGGGAATGTGCGAGCAGCCTGGAGGCAGCAGATCGACAGCTCTGTTGTTCTCCGATGTGGCTAGTTTTGGGGCAGACTGATGATCACTGTTTTTCCCGTTCATTTCAGTGCAGTTGCTACTCGTCTGTACTGATGATTTCTCTGTGTCCCGAAGAAAAACCAAAGTTTCGTTTTCACTTTTCAAATTACGTGGGCAAGCGCACAGAAACGTGTGATGACAATTTGGATCACTTTTCTGGTTGAGGCGGTGCAGAGTTTAAATGGAATATAAACCAGGAAAAAATAGGAGGCCCTCGTGTGCTCCCAATAATTCCAAATTATTATCTCTTAAAGAGAAAAAATAAAATTATTTAAAATTACTATTATAGTTTTTATACCATGGGAGGTGCCGAATCCGCGCAAATAGATACCGGAACACAGGCAGTCAAAATCCGAAAGGGCCTGACGCCCTGGGTGGTGATAGTGTTTATATCTATAGAGTTTTAATCTCTATTTTGCATACTGTGATATAAAAAACTAGATATGACATGGATATAAACAGACATATACTAACTTTCTTTCAACTTCTTTATCCACTCAGCTCGGACTTCTTCATTCTTTGTAAAGATGTACAGCGGCCCTTCATCATAAATTATCTAAAAAACGGAAAAGAACACCCATCAGCTGGTTTTGTTATAGTTATTTATCAGTTTAAGACATTAGGTGATGTTCTTTGAAGTTATTGTAAAACAGAGTGCTGTGAATGTGAGAAAAATTGAACCAAAATGAAACAAATGGTGGTAGCTATGTGATGGCATTCAATAAAGCTCTTCAAGCTGTTACTTGGAGTATTTTCAGGTAGTTTTTATGTCAGCCAGACACCTTTCATGCTACCTTGCCCTTAGCTTGTCTGTGTCTGCACTGGCAACACCTGCGCCGTCATTGAAAACCCCATGCTCATCTGGGTGTGAGAGTTGGTTTCACTTCTTCCAATGGACTTTCATAGCATTAACTACTGAGGGACTGAATTGTTTTATCTGCCAAGCAATACCAAATCCCAGTATCTCTCAATAAAAGCCTCCCCTATGTTGCCTCTTTTTCTAACTTTTACAGTGATTTCAAAGAAGGTAGAAGGAAACACTGTCAAAGAAGAAATGCATTTCAGAGGCTTCATTATTAATCTGACATGGTGGCCTACGCTGAAACTGCAACATTGTTTCACAATCTTGCTTTCATAGAGTGGGACTGATTTTGGCAATATTTGCTATATCAGGAAACAGGTGGTAGTGAAAGCACACACACACACACACACACACAAACCTACAAATGATAATGATCTAGAGTACAGATCTAAGACCAGCGACAAAGTGGTTTTACTGTGCGGTGTGTGAATTACACTTTAATGTGTGATACAATATTAATTATATTTTTAACTAAGCACATTTTTGCAAGTCTGTCTGCAACTTTTGCAGTTGTAACAATCCTGTTCCTGAAAGGGCCTCTCTTAAAAAAAAAAGATATGCTTAATTTAAGTGGGACTACCTGGTTTTAAAGAAGTAAATTAAAAGGTTTCGATACCTGGAATGGATACATGCGCTCTGGCGGGGCATTAGGCTCTGGCTGGACCGTCTCCACACACTTGATCTTCTCTAGGTCAACTGTGCCCCTCAGCCCTTTTCTTTTCTGATTAACAGAGAAGGAAATGAATGAAGTGCCTACATCATTCATCTACATGCATGGAGCTGCACTGCTGTTGAAAAGTGACAGTAAACATTAGCCTAAGACAAGCGTTTCTCAAGTCAGTTGAACCAAAGCCAGTTTTTAGCAGTGCAGACTGTGTCATGATTATAGAAGCATTTTAAGATCTATTGAATGCAATAACAGTGCACTTGAATTCAGAGACCTACCCCTTTGTCGAGATCATAATCGTAGTAGGCTATTTTTTCCTGAGTGAGAACAAATAGTCTCTCCTTGTAGTTCAAGGGAGACGTCTTCTTCTTCTGCTGAGATCGTTTAATGAAGATTTCTTCCAGTATAAGGTCTGACATGGTTCAAACAGTAAGAATCCTACATGGGAACAAGACATAATGAAGCATAACAGGAAATTGAAATCAAACGGCAACAGGCCTAGATCTGTTTGCTGTTTACTTTGTGGTAGAGCTGCATTAGATAACCCATTCTCACATAAACAGTCATTATCACCTCTTCCTAGGCAGTGCTCACATTGCTCAGAGCTGTGACTGACTCAGCCATTAACACAACATTTAGCTTGGCAATCTAATGTAGCTTTGGGTTATGTTGCCTTTCACACTGAATTAGTCATTTTGTTCATTTCCTTCCCGGGGGTTAGGGCTAGATTTAGGGCTTCTTTGGCTGAATCAGGTCAATTACTAGTGCTTACCTGCTCTTCAACGCCACTACAGCAGGTGGGATTGTAGATCTGGGAAGAGATAAGGAGACATGCGGGGTGTGAACAGGTATCAGTGTGTGATTAGCAGTGTGGTTTGCATAAACCCTCTTTTGCATCTCAATAACAGCCTTTGTTTCCAGAGTTTCCTCCCCTGGCACATCTGTTTCCTTCAGTTATATCTTCTGTCTTCACTCTGCGCCATGCCAGCCCAGTGACCCAGTGGTCCTTGTTTTCCCGTACAATGGGTAGACCAGGGCACTACCAGAGGCAAGTATGCAATTCCCACCGGGGCCACCCAAACAAGAAGTGTATGTTCGTTGGTTGTGTAAGCAGAGTAGGGTAAAAGCATGCCGCAAAATCTTTATGCATGTACGTAGCACCCAACACAGCAATTAATGCCATTTTAATAAGATGGGACTGTTCTTCCAGTTTGCTTCTCTAATTCTTATAATGCAACAAATTTATACATTGAAAGAAATCATAGTTACTTGACATTTCATGCACTAACCCTGCAATTAAGGTCAGTGCATGACATGCCACGAAATTGCAGATATCTTGACCAGCCAAATCTTGCTCTCTCACAGTGCACGCACGCACACACACACACACACACACACACACACACACACACACACACAAAACATACATGCATACCAATTCAATTTTACCTGCATCATAAGATACGGAGGCAAATGAATAAGCCTCTGTTGCCTTTTATTACAGGCATATTGTACCTTGCTTTCAGCACCTACCAACCACAGGAGTGTTAGTGTGAACTTTTCACCTCCTACACAGAACATGATGTCTACTGATACCACAGACTAGTGGAAGCAGAGACTGTCTGGCAGAGAAAGATTAACATTGGTAAAATATTTAGGGATTCCCTCTGTGGTGTTACCTTAAAAGCACAAAAGACCTAAAATCATTGTTTATTGTTGACCATTGAGAGACTGCACCAAAAACTACAACAGTAACAAAAAAAAACAGACACTAAATATCTTGGTATTTTGGATTAGATGAGTGTTTTGCTTCATGTAGCAGTCCTGGGCCAACACAAGCAGAAAACTACCACCACCACTGAAGAAAATGAAAAATTCCAAGAGACATTTTATAATTTAGCCAGATTAAATCCCAAAAGATCCACCAGCACAGGGCCAGCGTGTAGAAACTTTTCATCTGATTAAAACGGACAAACAAGAATGGCTTCAGCACTCCAACCTGCACTACAAACGAAACCTGGACCAAACAACAGACAGACGTACAACTAAAACCAAGACTGCGCTAAACCACGTCTCCTCCCAAAAACAGTAGAGGAAGCAGTGCTACATGAATGGTCAGATACATTCAAACACAATGAAGCATTAAAATCTAGTTATAATACTTTGCATATATGAAATATTCTAAGATCTACATAGAATGCTGTAAAATAGAATAAAAATGCAGAGTGCAGTGATGGTACAGAGAAAAAACACAATGACAGTTCAAATATGGATTATTGGTCAGCGGCTAAAACTCACCCTTACCCTCTGTCAGAAGTGCTCTTAGTTCATCGCCGCCTATTTTCAGCTTGTGAGCACTTCCTTCTATCATATGAACTATAACACCAGCAGTGGCTTCAGTCACTCCCCACTAACCAGGAGTGTGACATTTCTTCACACTAGACTGACAATGGTTTATTGGTTTTGTTTTGTGCTGTCATATGCAGACACCAATGTTCCCCATTCCCTTAAACACTTGTTCGCTCATTCCTCATTTGCTGGAAAGTTACACACACAAAGTTACACTTAATGTTTTATTATTTTTTTTAAATGCATGCTCATTACTTGAGCAGTGAGTGAACCCTGTGGAAAATGAACATTCCCCTTCTCTCTCTGGCCCGGTTTTGCAAATTGTTTTACCTAGACACTATCTGCAGCTGTCTGTATTTCCATATTCCATTTTATCATGACTAGCACAAGGACTGGTTTTTTATTTGAAGGGCTGTGACTCATGAGGGCTGACACAGACAAACGCATGGGGAAGTTGCATCAGTGTTGAACTGCAACATGAAGGGAGAAGAAACTCAGTGGCCCTGCAGCACTTGAGCCTCACAGTGTTACTTTGGTTATCTAGCATTTGCGTGACAAGATTTATGGATTTAGTGGTCGCATTTACTAAAAATATTAAATAGCAGCAAACATCTATCAGCAATGTGTCAACAGATCTGCGTTTTAACCCCTTACTACCCGATTTACCCTCAAATTTCCCCTTAAGGAACTTTGAAAAAACATTTTTTCCACATTGTGCGACAATGCCACATACATATTCTGTATGTATGTGGGATGTCTGTTTTTCGCTGAAGCTTCATCACTGATTTAAGTGAAATATTCAAAGCCAAGATGCCATGTTTTTATGGCTGCAGCATTACATAAAAAATATCTAGATGTCTTGTGCGTCATTTTATACTTATTTCCCTGTAATTCAGCAGGGCATATTTAGCATCTGTGGAGAGCAACATGTTTAAGGGTAAAACACTGCAGAGGGAAATAATTCCAAAAGTCTGACGAGTGTGTGTTTCAAGTTAAAATACATTTGTTTATTTGGTCACACTTCATCCTCTTGTGTATGACACAGCAAGCGCAGCATATCCAATGAAAGACGTAAATTAACAGGAAACTCTCAAGATGCTAAGCTCGGACGTTTCCTGACAGATAAGTGTGGTGTATGTGTGTGTGTTTGTGTGTGTGTGTGTGCGTGTGTGTGTGCGCGCGCGAGCGCGTGCAAGTGCAAGTGCATGATGTGTGTGTGTAGGAGACAGACAGAGACAGACAGGGACAGGGGGAGAGAGAAGTTATGGAGATGTTCAATGCTGAAAGGGTTACAAGTCTTCAAATTGTATCTAACCACACAAGAATATTGTCCATCCATATTAAGAAATCACATAAATTTAATAGAATTTTTTGAAAATTTGATTGATTTGTTTTTGTTTGTACATTTTTTTCATTTATTACAAAGTTTCAGAAACCTGTCTTGTTTGTTTACATAGCATATAATAAACCATGTGTTTACTTTTGTAAGCCTGTTTTACAGCACTGCACTGTTACTTCCACACTTGAAAGGCTGTTTTGATTTGAATAATGAGAATACAGTGAAACCATATCCAGATGACGGTAAAGTTATTTCTTTATCTTTGCATCCTGTCAGGGTGTGCAGTTTGAAGGACACACAGGCACAGACATGGTACCAACATCAACTGAACATATTTTCACTGACTAAAAACAAAACTGTCTCTGTCTTAAATGGGGACAGAGATTTACCCACAGGCTTAAAGAAATCATACTAAAAACGTGTAGTTTGTAAGGCCTAAACTAAAGTATTTAAACACATAAAAATATTAATAAATTCACCATAATTCTAACTTTAAAGCACTATACTAGTGCAAGATGTAGTAAAAAAAAAAAAAAAAAACAGAACAAAAACATAACCACTCCCTATTGATGCATACCACAGCATAACTACTAATAATACACTGTGAAAAATATAACATCATTCATTGCTTTTCAGTGGATAATGTCACATCAGTTTGTTTAAACTATTTATATATAGTTTTGTAATGCAGTTGAGGTCCCACCAAACTTAGTATTTGCTCACAACCTCTGTCCATATTGTGGGATTTCCAACAACATGGACAATATTCCAACAATTTCCAGTCTCTGCATCAAACTACATTCAACACGGCATAAATTACTTAGAAGAGATATATTTTAAATTGTAGGAAGCAGCCAACAGTGACTATTGAAAGTTAAATGCTTTGTCTTCCAAATGTATTTCAGTTAACTACTTCCATCATATAGATTTAAGAGAAGTATTTACTGAATAATTCCTCTTGACTGTTCGCTCTACCGGTTTACAATCCAAGAGTCTTGTTACTTACCGGGACACCAGGAAAGGTCAAGCATCAGACAAACACAAGCACAGATGCTGAAGGCTGAGGCAGTGACATGGACCTCTGCCTTGGTGGCTTGTCTTCCATAAAATGTGTGCTAGTCTGTGATGCAAGAAAATTAACCCCACCCATAGAGAGGAATTGACTCCACATACTTCCCCTTTTTCTTCCTGCTCATTTTCATATCAGCTCTCTTTACAGTTTTTTGTGATAAGTGAAACAGGACCAGACATAGAAACAGCAGCATATCGGGTTACATAACGTGGTTAGGCTAACACTTTTATTGGGGGGCTATTCAATCTACTTCCAAACTGAATATCACAAGGACAAAGCATAAATCTTTTTGTGTTTTCATTTTACAAATACTTATATGTATAGGCCTACACAGGTCTATCTTATGTGTGTTTTGAAGCAAACAATTCAATGCATGCGAATTAAAACGTATAGAAACATCAGCTGTCTGCAGTTAGGTAAACACCTTAAGTAGTTTTTGTCCTCCTGAAATGACCTGTCGCTAGGGGGCAGACTATAGAAACTACAGCACAAGAATCGACCGCCGATGTCTTCAATAAGAACTGCTTCCGGCTTCAGCCTTCCTCTTTTCCTCTGCATCGGGTCGCAACCATGGTATGAAAATTATTACACGGATACACTATGTAGAATCAACCTTAATCCTTGCGATTTGAGACACTTTATCGCACTTGCTTACTATATTTGTGTATACTTGTTGTCAATACACGCAATCATGAGATTATTGGCCATCTGGTGTGTGTTAATACCATTAAATTGTATATGAACGGTAGTGAAGCAAATGGCTATGTTGGCAGCTAATGGCCGTTGCTAGTCATGCTTCCACACTGCCTGGCTTATGTCATAAAATTTAAAAAAAGTCATTCACACTAAACGGTATAGCAAGTATCTGCATTTTAACGTGTCATGATATGCCACATTTTAGCACGGCAGCGCCACACGCTTGAGTTTTCTAAGGCAAAGGCTAACGTTAGCTTGTTGCTACTTGAACCCCACCGTAGCACCGCAGCGCTCTGTCCATTAGATGTATATATAAAAATTACATAATGTTAGTTGTGTATTGGTTCATTGTTAGTCATTTAAGCGACCTTTCTCTAACATTGCAGGGAATGTATAGTGTTGTAAGGGAGTGAGATGTTGCCTTGGTCGCTGGATTATTCAGCTGTAACGTTAACTTGCTAGCCAAAGCAGTTTGGGCTGACCATAGTCTGTCACTTTATAACGTGCTGCAGTGATAATTTCTATGATTTCTGTAGTCTGGAGATTGTCAGACAATGTGCTGCAGGGTTTATGCTGTTGTGCCTAAACCTCTGTTCTGTGTTGTGGTACAGGTGAACGTACCGAAGACCCGCAGGACTTACTGCAAGAAGTGCAAGAAGCACCAGCCCCACAAAGTTACCCAGTACAAGAAGGGCAAGGATTCCCTCTATGCACAGGGTAAGCCAAATACCCATTTATCACATAGTCCTCACAGGTCATGGTATTTTCTGGAAAGTCATTGAATTGATAAGGCGATTGGAGACATGTAAGTCAGGGAGTGTAATTCATTCTTTGGATAAGTCATGGAATATCATGGAATTTTGTCAGCCTCAATTTAAAGAAAAAGTTATATACCATACTCATGTCAATGTCCATGGTGTTCACGTTGTGTTCACTTAACTGGCAGAATGAACAAAATTTCTAGGTTTAATAAGACTTAAGTATACCAAGTGTGGTCCAAATTTTGTCAAAGTGTAGTTTTGATATGGGTTATGGAAATTTGACATTTTAGACATGGAAGTTGGGAATTTTACATTGGACAACTTGGACACTAGTTCAGTGCTAAGTGAATATTGAGTAAATGAGGTGTGCTATGATCTGTAGCTAAACTGATGATGTTCTGCAGGTAAGAGAAGATACGACAGGAAGCAGAGTGGTTATGGTGGTCAAACGAAGCCCATTTTCCGGAAAAAGGTAAGCATAATTTTTGTGGTGATTTCTGACCTGGGTGTCTAATATTGTGGTAGTGTATGGAATCATACCATCTGGCACCATCCACAGGCTAAAACCACAAAGAAGATTGTGTTGAGGCTAGAGTGTGTGGAGCCCAACTGCAGATCCAAGAGAATGCTGGCCATCAAGAGATGCAAGCACTTCGAGTTGGGTGGCGACAAGAAGAGAAAGGTAAGCACTGTAAACGTAATTCATGTGTTGTCTATGCATATGCATGTACACCATGTGGTTCAGTCAGGTGGGGAGTTGGTGAGTGTCCTCGGGCAGCTTAGTTAAGAGTAGGCATGGCACAAATGAGGAAATAGTATATATTTTCCCAAAACTCATCACTAGATTGTAAAGACTTTGATGGATCTCATTTGATTGAGAACAGAAACCCCTTAAGCATTTGAAAGTGGAAAGAAGTGGGAAACATCAACAAAAATGTTACACATTGAAATGATAAATCGCTGATGGCAAAGTAGCAATCTGAATGACAAACCTGGAAGAAAAGGCAGTGTACTTTGTGCTGGAAGGCTAGAAAAAATGTGCAGTTTTGAAATGGAAATGTGTTGGAATCCCTTAAATTCCCTTAACAAATTCGCAAAAGGTACAAGAAAAAGAACAAGAGAAAAGATGACGCAGGCTTAAGAAATTTTCCTTATCAGTTTCAACATATTTGGGCTGAAATTGAGTTGATTTGTGATATGTAGCCTGATATGTTTTGAACATTGACTTACATGAATACTTAATTAGCAGGTTAAACATGTTTACATCTTGGTATACATGAACCAGAACAGAAAATTTCCCATAGCCTGTGAACTAGTAATGTTTTCCTCAGCTCTTTTCTTCCTTAAGCCCTGTAGTTTTCTTCTTGCCATATGCCCCCCATGTGGACTGAATAGTGTCACTGTGTTTAGGAAAAGTGATATGTTATTATAGGATGACAAATGGTGTTTGTAAAGATCAGTTAAAGTTGTATTTTGCTCAAAACACATTTTCTAGAACGGATTATGTGGTTCGATTAGTGTTTAATGATGTAACATACAGTAGAGGCATGCATCTGTAAACTCAGTATGTATTTATGGAATTTTAAAATTATCTGCTTACCTATGGAGATTTTCGAAGTCCACGTGAGGTTTTAATAGTTCAAATCAGGTATGCAATGGGTGATATTACTGTGTAGACTAATAGTAGGCACAATGTTCCTTTAAGGTGCTACATTTTAGCATCAATTCAGTACTATATTCATTTTGAAACAATACACTGTAAACAATTCAAAACCATTGTTGAATAGTTCTTGTCTCTACTGCCCTGATACTGTTCCACATTCTGTCACCAAATTAGATTTTTCCAGATTGCTTTACTTTGCCAGTGATACACAACTTCATTCTAGGTCCACTATCTTATACACAGTTTCAGCCTTGTCAAAGTTTTTTTGATGTTATCAAGGACTTTTATTGCCCCTTGTCCTTTGTGTGGATTGACCTCAGGGAGCAAGACAGGGTCAAGCTGCAGTATTCTCTTTTCAACAGGAAATAGTACATTTTATTTGAAATTTGGTTTTCTTTATAAGCAAGAGAAGATGCTACTCATGACGCTCCATGATCTAATGACTCCATATAAACTATTCATCACCTGTCCAGCAGTGCAGCATTCATCTGATATCCGTGGGTCAGAATAACAGGGATGAGTACATGATAGGTGTTTTGTACTGAGGTTGACTTGGATAGACCTGACAGTTCAAGTGGTTGAAAAGCCCCACCACCGAGTTCCTAGTGTTATAGAAAACTTTGAAAAGCAACACATTTGTAAATAGTGCTTTCCAGGCTTGAAAGAAATGATGCTTGTATGTGAAGACATGAAAATAAATTCCACATATCTTTTAAACTTAAGTCCAGCTGGCTTAAACGTGACTTGGGAATTGGCTATTTAAATGTAGTAAATAAAAACATTTCAGTTCAGTTGGACGTTTGTAAATTTAATTGCTTTGTAGTTTTTGAGTTCTTTTAGTTAAAGTGCAGCAAATATGTTGATTTTAAAGCAGTTCTCACTGGTTCAGTAGGAGTCATTCTGTTTTCAACAAGGTAGTGGCTCCTTTATTAATAATTAACCACATTATGGATTACAACTTAATGATTGACATCAGCAGGTATGAACCATATTTCTATCAAGTGTTACTGTATCCTCTGCAGTTTCCGTGGAGCTAAATTTTTAACCATGCTTTTCATCTGTTCTCTTTCAGGGCCAGGTCATCCAGTTCTAAACTGTGGCTCCTCCTGTATTTTCAATAAATTGATTGAAATGTATTTTTGAGTTTGGTCTGTCCTTCGCCTTAAGTGTCACTTTGGAGTATGAAGCTAGAGCTTGATTAGGTGCTAGTAGCTTTGACATGTTTTTTCTTGTGCCTCATTTGCTGCTTGGTGTGGATCATCAGTGGTTTTTACCAAAATTCATAGTAACTGAAAACCAGATTCAGTTGTTTATTCAGTAATTAACAACAACAAGGCATTGTAAACATTTATTTTTGAGTCCCATTTGACACGAGCATGTGCAGGAAGTAGCTGTATAATATAAATTTCTCCCTTTTTAACGTTAGAGCATGTAATGTCAAAAATTCAGAACCTCAGTAACATCATTACAAAAGTCACAGCAGTTACCCTTTGAGGCAAGAGGTAACCAAATCATACAGGCAATTAAAGTGCATAATCATTTATCAGCCACCCACTGACTACAAAATAGTGGTGTGCTTGTCTTTGATAGATGTATCCTGCCAGTGCAGAATGTGATGACTCTTGAAGTTTTTGTCGGTGGGAGTGACTGTCAGAAGAGCTGTGCCTGAAGGGTTGACAAGGACAGCCACCTTGCTGTGCAGAGGCTGAATACCCAGCTCTTTGTACTGTGGCAGGATCTGGGTGACATTACATTGGGGGTCACAGATTTTCCAGCCGGGTGCTGTGCTGATAGAAAACCCGCGGGGGCCACCAATCTCCTGCTTGTTCAACACGGCAATAGCCAGCCTCTTCCCAGACAGAGGCCTTTCCCACACTTCAAAACTGTCCAGCTGCAGAAAAAGTAATTCTATTAGTCTATCATAAATTACACTATCCCTGTTAAATTGATAAAGCTCCCACACTGTTAACACTGTCCCAGTGATGTTCATATAATTTCTTTAAGATTTACACAGTGCATTGTTTTCACACTTGATAG
Organism: Neoniphon sammara; assembly: GCA_900302535.1. Lineage (NCBI taxonomy): Eukaryota > Metazoa > Chordata > Actinopteri > Holocentriformes > Holocentridae > Neoniphon > Neoniphon sammara. Next base: position 22,535 of record OMKZ01015305.1, on the reverse strand, counting down.
TCCATATTGCTGGACCTAAACCAGACAAAAGGCACCACAAATGCTCAGTGTTGCACTGCTAATTACCAGAAGGCGATCATGATTTACACAATCCAGTGACTTCTCCAGCCTACCTTGGCAGTTCGGTATCCCTGCTTGCCCAGTGAGTCCTGGCTGATGTCTATGATGTGTCTGTTCTGCAGCAGCTGCTTGGATCGTGGGCAGATATCCCTTAGATCATTGGACATGAGCAGAGGGGCAGCCATTATTGCCCATAAGGCCATCTGAGACTCCTGCTGGTCATGACTCAGGCCAAAGTTCCCAATCACAAGCTAGAGGGCAGATTTGAGTGAAAAATGAGTCACCTCATGGGTATTTCATGACCATCCAACAGGTAAGCAACTGTTAAACTGATGTCTTGGCTATTACTAAGCTTTGTGCTGCCATTAATGCTTTGTGTGCACATAAATTTTGCTGTAATACTAACTCAGCAGGACCTTAAGGGAATAAATCATCCCAACTCCTAAGATTCAACACAGTTCAAAATTTATATTTGACATTTTAATCTGCAAGTATAAAAAAAAAGGATGGTGTCATCATAACCACCTGTACTAAGTTGTTGAAAAAATGCAGTGCTTGTGGACCTCCAGAAACACCTCAGCTCTGTCTTCTGCAACATTTCTTACTCATGAGTAAGGTTTCTATGACTCATAAAAATCCACCAAAATGGGTAACAAATGGTACTGGGCTTGGTTTGAGCTCAAAGTGAAGAGGAGAGAAGCGTTTGAGTGGAGTGGAGTACCATATCAGGGTCGTTCCAACCCCCGGGTCCAGATGCGGAGACAACGATGTCCTGATGGGCAGCAGTCCACTCCAAGATGGACTTGACGCTGCTCCAAGAATCGTATACATCAGCAAAGTTACGCCAGTGGTTACACGTGTCACGGATGGCTGAGTAGTTTGGCTGCAGATACAGAATTGAAATTACAGGTGATGGATGGCATCATGATGCAAATCACTAAAACAAAGTATACTTTTATTTCTTCTCTTTTGCATCATACTGTCATATACCTGGGAACATAAATCACACACTGATAACATGTTTTGGCATAAAGTAGGTCAAAGTCATCGATACCAGATAACTTCTGTTTCACTTACCTGATTAAAGGGCCACTCATACAACGGCCACTCACAGGAGTACACAATACTTCTTCCTGTTCTGTTCAGTGCTTTTGACATATTCACATAGCCTTAACCAGAAGAAATTATGAAGTGTTAGAATAAAGCACATTACAGTAAGTCTGATGAGTTCACAAGGGTTCTCATACCAACACTATTAACTTCAGTTCCAGTGGCCTTATTCACATTTTGTTTGACAGTTGCACTGTACAAAGATGTCCATCAAAAACCAAATATTCAACTACCTTGCAATTATTTATTTAACTGCCTATGAAGAGAATGGCATTCCCTTGTAAAATACTACTACTACTACTACGACTACTACTAATAATAATAATAACTACAGCACACACATTGATGACATTGATGATAAAGCCCTGGCTATGATTATTCTAACTTTTCCAAGTTAAAAGCTCACCTTCTCCCAGTAAAGTCCAGTTCATATAGCAGCCATCAAATTTGAGCAGATCCACTCCCCAATCGGCAAAAGTCTGAGCATCGGTCTCGTAGTAGCCCAGACTTCCAGGGTAGCCAGCGCAGGTGTTTGTCCCAACATCTCCATAGATACCCAGCTTCAAACCCTTTGAATGAATCTGAACAAAGCAAATTCATTTTCCAATCATTAACTCACTTATGCTTTTTTTTCTATACCAGAAGGTGGTGGTGTTGCACAGCCGCAAATTCAATGGTGCTTCTATCACAGGAGACAGCTCTGCACAGACCTCGCAGGCCTAAATATATCCCTTTTCTAAGGAGCTTCACTTTTAAGCTGATGTGTGCTGCTTTCCTCCATGTGAAACCTGGGTTAGAAGTCAGCCTGTCATGGTGGAGTCCAACTGAGGGAGTCAAAGGGTTGTGTGCTGGGAGAGGACTGATGCCAGCACACTCCTGCCTGAGACAATATACGCTGTAATATCTCCCTTGGCTGGGGGTGCCGGATTTCTGTGGGTATGAAATCTGAGCCCTGGCTTCCACATCTGGTATTTTTCACTTCATTATGCAAATAGTTGCAGGTCTGTGTAGATGGATTTATAATGAATGCATAATCTGACTGTGTAATCATATTTCCTTCCAGTGTGGTTCGACGAGAGGTTCCCAAACTTCTTCTGTCATGCAGCCCCAAGTAGATGGTTTGATTAGGATGTTTGCTGTTAGATATGACTTAATACAGAATTCTGTAACTATCTATACTGTAGGCGAGGCGATAACCATAATGGGGAGACTGTAAACTGTGATAAAAACATCATCCTTATACTAACTTTTGTTTTGCTAACTTCCAGGAGTGAAATACTTAAATTAAATTATTCCTGTTTCACTAACAATTCAAGGACCCCTGATCCCCACACTTTGGGAATATTTAAGTGTTACATATGAAATACTGCAAACCTCCGATTCCTTTACTGTCTTATGGAGGTATTAGAGCATTCATATTATATGTAGCTTACAGAGCTTTTATGCCTCTCCTGTACCTACTCACATAGTCGGCCAGTTTCTTGATGCCCCCTGGGAACCTCTTGGGGTCTGCCTGCAGGCGTCCCTGGGCATCGCGCTGGTGGGAGGGCCAGCAGTCATCGATGCAGACGTACTCATACCCAGCTTCTTTCCAGCCCTCCTTCACCATCACATCTGCCATCTGCATGTACAGATGCTCACTGCCAGTGCACAGGAGGAGACAGACAGGGATGATAGTATCAGTTAGATACCAGTCATCAGTGTCATGACAGACTGCAGAAGCAATGGCAGACACAAATATGTATTAAAGTAGTAATGTGCAGTGCTTTCTATGAATAAATGTCTATTTGACTACTCTGTACATGACTGATATGACACAATGGTGGTTCAGCCAGTACCCAGTTCATGAAAGCTTATACATAATATTGTTCTGAATACCCACGGGCTGGTTGTAGGTCTTTCCCCGAGAAATACACTGTGCACAGGAAGTGATGCATTTTGTATTTTCCAGAGCAGCAACAAGGGTTTTGTTATACATTTCAGAACTGGTATGAGCAGCGAAAACACTGATACCTACAGAAACACAAACCTCATCAACAGAAGAAAGAAAAACTGACTGTTTAGTGATTCCATCAAAGTGCAATGCTTATTACTGATGATGTCACTTGGGTTAGGTGATATATTGATATGTCGATATTGTGATATAAGACTAGATTTTGGATATCATAATATCATTACATATAGTGTTATCTTTTCCTGATTTTAAAGGCTGCATTGCCCAGCCCTAAGTCATTCAAAATAAATAAATAAAAACAGATAACCAGAGGTGGATTTTGATTTCTCTGTGCAAGGTTTCAGTTTTAGTTTTATGTGTTTCTCTCTTCTTTGTCTGATCAGCCATGGTGATTATTGTTGCTCTGGCTTACTAGCACTCCGCTCTGTTTATTACAAACAAACAAACAAACAAAGCTGTTGTGGGAAACCTAAAACGCATCACTTCCTATGCACAGCGGATTTGTTCCCAGGAAAGACCTACTTGACTCCGCTTTCACGAACTAGGCTGAATAACAACCACATCAATCGACGATACAGAGTAGCAAAACAGGCATTTATGTGTATGAGCGGTTGTTTACTTTAATTCTTCAGGGCCTGAGCTGTTGTCACAGAAGGCCACGAGTAACAGGAATGCTTCTTTGTGTGTTTTACTCGCAAACACGAGGTGCTGTTTCACTATCATCCTGCGAGAACACTTTTACCTTACCTTATGCAATTATCGGGGTCGGTGTCACAGTCGGTGTTACACATGAATCTCTCCCAGTGCAGCCAGCCCATAGTGGGTTTTAACGCAAGACCATTGTCCAAAGCCTGAGCTACAGGACTGATTAAAACGATAAGAAACACAATTCTGCACATTTTGCCAGACGCGTTCTCATTCAACTCTTCTTCACACAGCCTGTTACAGTTTGCGTATATATTATAATATGGGATAAAGTGCACTTCCTCATGCTAAACGTGATCAGCTCTGATCCCGCCCCCAGTGATTGACGTAATTGTGGACCTCTAAAATCAAAATGCGTCTGCAGCTGTCCAATGGCGGTTCATCTGCATTCCCAAATAAACGCCAAGGTCCAGTCTGTCAGGTGAATGATTACAGGAGAGAGAAGGTAGGCACATGACACGATCACCATAAACAACAGAAAAACAAAACAAAAAAAATCTTTTCAGTATTAATTGCAAATGTCCTACAGGAGAAAATAACTTGATAAAAAAGCCTTTTGTAATCCCATCTTTTATTTTTACAGCCACTTGTCAGCCAAATAACTGTTGAAATATGTAGGAGAGTATATCCATAAATTAGCATGAGATCAGTTTAAAATCAATATGTTGAATGCCACAGATATACTATAAATCCCTAAGGGAATATGATTTTTCATTAGGTCATTTTGTTCATACAGTCATATTCTCTTGGGTAAATTGAGTCAGGGTACCATCCTCTGTTTGGTACGTCAATGTCCAAAAGAAAGTTAGATTTTAATATGTTAACTGTGGAATCCCTTGGTAGGCAGGCTGGATTATTTGTATTTCCTTTTCCACAGAAACTAAGAATGCAGAAAGTGGCTCAGTGTATCCCGCTCCGCCCTGAGGAGGCTGGCTAATCAAATATGCCACACACGCTGCCAGCAACACTGTAGCACTATGTACATATCGACCCAGCTTCAAGCTGTTTATTAGCTCCAGATCCAAGACACTAATTTGTCTGGTGCAGACTTTATATGAATTAAAGATCAATTTCTTAATCCAGCTATAAAGGGGAAGTCTGCTACCAAACCAAAATAATCCTACACTTTTTTCTCATAAAATTGTTGGAGATGTTCTCATACAAAGAGAATAAGAATTAGAACAGTTGAGTTTTGCATGCTGTGATGCTGTGAAATGTTTTCCTCTTTCTTTAGATGTTTCAGGGAGGACACAGCTGCAAAATTCTTATGTGCTTATCAACTCTGCTCTTTGAGAATTTGTTCAGAGTTAGCCTCTAGTACAAAAGAATTGAAGCTTTAACCAAGGTGACATATCTGAATAAGCAGACTGTCTTACCAAAACATGTCCTGTTATCTTGCTCTAGACAAACTATCACTGCTGTCCTTGACTCCAAGTGCCCCGACACTGAGAGGCTAAACAAATAAGGTAGCATTCATGTGTTGGCATAAACCCAGATTATGACAATAATCCTCATCCCCACTGCTGCCTGTGTGTAAAAAGGGAGCATTAATGAACACAAAACCTGACCTTTCAGCAAAATGTCAAGGGTGTGTATTTCAACCCTAAACATTATCAGAGGCTTCACCCAGGGACAGGCCTGATACAAACAATTTGTCACTTGCTGTAGTTCATATCGGTGCCAGTGAGAAAAGGCATTGAGGCTCTAAATGTCAGATTTCAATTTGACTCACCCCTCTCCTGATGGATGGACCAATCCAACTCACTTGGATACAAATCTAGTTTCCTCATTGTAAGAATAGGATCTTGCTCACCATCGTGATAGATACCCCTCTTTTTTTCCTTTTTGCAGCAGTACATGAAAGAGGGGTGCACCTCCATCTGAACAGTGGTTAATTGGGATTGTTGACAGATGGGCAGCCCATGGCTGCTGTCTGGCTCTTTGCTCTCCAGAGCTTTGACACCAATCCATCATGTTCCTTTCTTCGCCAGTGTCACATAAATGAAGAGCCTGCTCTGGCTGACTTATGTGGCAACTTTGTTATGAAGTGGACTGGATGAAATGAAAAAGAAAGCTGTGTTATGGTGTGCCCTCTTGGCAAAGAGTTACATTATGGTATTGATCTATAGGGACAGGTGGCCACACCATCAAATGTCATCAAACATTTCTGCCTTTTTAGTACGATAACTAGAATTTGGCACATAAACCCTCAATGGTAAATCATTTGGTGTCTTTTAATTAGCTGTATAAGATGTTTTTATGATTGTGCAAAGGGAAGCTTGTGGTAGTTTTATTATGTCCTTGCTCAACTGTACCTCTGAGATGGCTTTAGTAGTAACCTTTGCCAGCTGATGACCTTTAAATTACTTTTTGTTCTGTAGCTATTTTTCTCCGCAGAAGAAGGCAATATTCCAATATTGCCTTTTCCATTTTGCATTTCTCTATAATTCAAATTCCTTGTGGACGGCAAGTCATGTTACACTACAATGTTAAATTGTTGATTTGGGTTTTACATATTTGTTAACAATTTTTAATAGTGTTGTGTTTCTTCTCATTTTTTCATTTGCCAAGATGCTTACAGCTGGGAAACTGTGAACATCTTGTGTGTAAGTAGGGTTAAACTAGTGTTCACTTGTTTCTTTGTGAGATAGATTACACCTCATCTCGCAGATGGAGAACACAATGCATTACATCAATACCAGTTTTCATGCAACAATGTAGCAACTGTGTATTTCAAAACAGATGAAGAGATTCTGGGCATTGAAGAGGAAAGCATTCTTTTTAACATGTTCAACAAGCTGTTTAGTTTTAATATTTTTATCTCCATAACGATGTTCTGTCTGAATGATAAATTCATTGACATTACATTGGACACAATACACATTCAGGGAATTAATTTGCTTTCTGATATATAAATTGTCATCACTTTGCATCTCTGCAGCTGCCCTGCAGATGTTTAGGTGCTGTACTGGAGGCAAGTCATTTTTATCAATAAACTTTAATAAATTATTCAGCAAATACATTATTCACTTCCCCCCTAGCCAAGAGGTTTAATAGACAGAAACAGCCCTTTCCCTCTTATTTGTTCTTTTTAAAACGTCTCACTATTTAAGCAATGTGATATCGAACATATTATATTCTGTCCTCTCCCCTGTGAAGAACTCGTGCCCAGACGCTGACTCTAACAGTTGCCACATTTGTGCCGTTGAAATTATGTCCCTAATTATAATTTTACTCTGTCACAAATGTGAAAATAGTGTTCAATCACAGTTTCCTGGTGATTACGTCTAAAATATTATTACTAATGATCTCAGGGCCAACTACCCCAGCAGAGAGTTGCAGGGCCTCAGTAAAGGGGACTTCAGTATAGTTTGAGAAAATCAATTTTAATAGTATAATCGATACATGATTCAGTTTGTAGTGCTTAAAGACGTCAAGGAGTACACAAAGGCTGACCTTCGCTCTGGCTGTTATTACAAAAACACTGTGGGCCTGCCATGGCTAATCCTGCCTTTTGGGGAGACTTGATGATCCCATGTTCCCTATAATAATTAGATAGAACGGTGTGTTGCCTGATGGTGTGGCGTGTCTGGCAAACAAAGTGCACTGCAAAATCAATAACTGGCAAAGAGAGACAGTACATTTCTAATGAAATCTATGATTTTTCCAGCTCAGAATGCATTAGATTTACTCAAGGATATTTTGAGTGTGTCTACTTACTGTCGTGTTTTGTGGTACATTTGTCATGTCTGTGTTATTTGAACCAAAGATGGACAATAGTGTTCTTCAAATAAATCGTTGCCCAATGACCAAACTTTTATATCACATATTGTGGTTCATATTGGTGCTCATGTTAGTTTTTAATCACGGTTTTGGTTCACCTCAAGTAATGTAGCCACTGTAGTCTCAAATTGAACAGGATTTTATTGATTGTTGTATTGACTAAAACAAGTGAAAAAATGTCCCAATGGGTAAGTTTATTTCATTTAGTTATGATGCAAATCAATTTGTTGAAGAATTTGTTTGTTTGTTTTTTACAGTAATGAAACTTATTTAAAGATATTTTCAATTACTTTAAGAAAATTCTTGAAATAGGCAAAACTGCATTGGAAGTGAGATAATCTCAGTCCATTATCTATTTTTGTTTCTCCAATTATTTTAAGGAATACAAGCTTTCCCAAGTCAATACTGCACTAAATGACTTGTCAAGAAGGGAGTGTTTTGCAGTTGCTGTTTATCGGGATGAATTACAGTTCATTAGCAGACGAACCTCCACTTTCGATTTTAAAAATTAGAACCAACAACACATCAATCATGTCAAGAGCTGTTATTCCAGACCATTAGAGAATTGTTTGCTCAACTGAACTGGACAGCTGAGAGCAAGTTTTTATCCCCCAAAATCAATGCCGCTCACTTCACTAGTTTTGCTGTGTACAGTAGGTTCCACTGTGGCCTTTGTTTACATATTTGCTTATAGGATCATTGATATCTGCAGGTTACTTTTGATTGCATGTTTTTTTTTATACTTGGTAGAGGGAAGAATGACACCCTTGGAGGATGCACAACAAGTCCTCACTCCATATATACAGACAGAATAACCTTTTTACCAGTTCAAACTCATCTTCCATGGTTCATATGCTGTATCTGTGTAATGGATGCAGGACTGGCCTTTTCATATAAAGATAAACTGTGATGCTGCATGTTCTGCCCCAAAGCGTTGATAAGAGGAATCCACCATGTACCAAGCAGTTTGCAGCTCGAAAGCTTACACCTATATCTTGGATAGACGGGGCTTTAGAGTTCAGTCGACAAAATGCTAATAAAACATGAATTTCCAAAATTGATAAATTGACAAACCCTGAGTTTTTTTTCCCCATTTTGTAGTCAAGTCCTTCCCACTGATGCACAAAGAGTAGAATCAATTTTGTCTCTTTTGAGCTATACTTTCTTTTTAATTTTTTGGTTTAAGGTTGAAAAATTGAGCTCCTGTTTTTTTTTTTTTTTTTGAGACATTGCTTCTGTATTACCTGAAGAGATGATTCTGTATAGAAGTTCAATATGTTACTACCAACCTACAAATTGATTTCTCTGGGTGGGTATGCACCCCGGAGCACATTTTTCATTCTCTTTGCTCTGAGAGGAATATAAATAATGTCACGCGAAGTTCTATTTCTTTGTTATCACATGAAATGTGCGGTTTATATTGCTCTATTTGGTGATGGAAAGGAGTGATAGCCTACGGGGGGCAGGTTATCAGCTCATATTATTGCACCTGGTCATGTAGAATTCAGCACAGCCAAAAAACAAGGGTTAAGGGAAGACAGTGAGATCCTGTGTCCTCTTCCTGTTTAATTTGCAACATTATCTTTTGTGATCGTAAAATAACACATGAATTCATGGACCAAAACACCATGTGTGTCTAAGCAAGAAGATATGTGTTCCTCATAAATTTATAATGGGATGAGACCTAAACAAGAAATCATGGCTGATGAGAGGGCTTATAAACACTATCGCCATGGCAACAAGACAAGATCACTATCACTGTGCATTTAAGAGATCCCCTGGTTGCAGTTCTTAAGTACCTGGAGATTCAATTTCGTTGCTCCAAGCATCCCTTCGTTGTTTGCAGAGCTCCGAAATCTCTATCAGGCTAAAATGGAGGGTTCAATTCATTACCCCTGTTACACTTGACTGGAAAACTTTGTGACTCTGGAATCATGTGGCAGAGGCATGACTGAATTCAAATGAGTTTTCAGACCATTAAAAATATTTGCAGTGTGCTGGAAGATGTTAAAAGTTGAATGTTTCGTTTTTTAGTAAATGCTAATGAGGAAAACAGTATAGGTCAAAGCTTCACAAGCCTTTAATTATCTGGCACTGAGTTTAAAGGTTGTGACTGCTATTACTTGCATCAAAATAGCATTTTTTATTTATTTATTTATTTATTTATTTTGGTGGAGCTTGCATATGTGTGTGTGAAAAAGTTGGGTAATAAGTTACCACCCCCAACGGGGTTTGAACTTTACAAGACTGTTTTCTTATGTAAAACTAGTGGAACCTCATACTTCATTTCCTGTGTTTACTATTATTAGTACTATTATAGGCACTATTATTAGTATTTTCGGAGCAAACAAATTGACACGAACAGGCATTTTGGCCAACTTTGATATTAAAAAATCCACTACCTGCGTTGCTGCAAAACTTTCTCCACTGAGCTAAATTAATTTAAGTCAAAACCTAAATTTTATAAACTTCAGTCTTCTTTTCTGAGGTGAACCAGAAAAGGAGCCGGAAAGATGTGAGCAATTTATGGTCCAGTCTTCAAATTGCTTGTGCTACTTTTTAAAGAGGCCCTCCAGTTACAGATGCATTTTGCATTGCTTTTCATTCAGCAACTCCTTGTCTGCAAGGAAACTGTTTTTATGCAATGTTAATGCCCATACATGTTGCAAATGGAAGTTGTTGGAAAATTAACCAATTTCCTACCAGTTTTACTATTAAATCAAGGATAGGTATTGAAAGGCTGACACCTCGGATCCTGACGTGAATTGATTTAATCACAAGCTTTGAAAGAAATTGCTATTCTTTCGTGAGGTCACTAAAATATAAATGTCTTGTTAAATAAAGTATGTCAGCATCAACTTCTTTCCCCCCGAGTCAAATGTGCTGCTTTTTGTTTAGCTTGACTTCTCCAAAATAAAACAAGATATGTAGGTCACAATGGGGGAAGAGTCCTAGCTTTCAGCACTCACAGCAGGGTTGAGCGCTTGACAAATGACATTTGATGGGGACATTTTATCTATCAACTACACATTTATTCATATGTCATAAGAAGTAGCAAGCCTCCGAAAAAAATAGAGTTTGTGCAGCAGTTTTTATGCCCATGTAGTTAAAGTGACACATTACTGGATGAGGTGTGTGTAGTGGGGGGTAACTGAATGGGACAGAACATTGCTCAGCAGGTAGTGGACAGTAAATAAAAGGGGTGTCGGAGTACCAGCAAAGCATTTTCTCCTGGGCCTCGTCTTTCACATTTAAGTGTATTGAACGATTTTGCACCAAAAACACCCTAAGCCAAGTGTACTGATGCAAAGCTCAACCCAGAGGTAATAAAGAAAAATGTTGAGATTTTTGTTATTATGGGGGCCCCCGCAGAGATGCCAATATTGGGAGTTTTAGAGCAGACAGGGAGAGGGGAAGGTGAGAAAACAGCACAGGAACTCAACTCACCGATGCTGCTCCCAATGCATCCTCTTCAAACACCAAAGTCCCAATCCTCCAACACAGGCATGCATATTGTGAATTGTGCACACAAATACACACACAAACACACACCTTCATGCTTCCACGCTCATAGGCTGGTTGCCTCCCATCCTATCTCCACCTCACACAGAATTATTAGCTCTTGGCTTCTCAGCAGGCCCTTGTTTCCAAGGCAACAAGACTTGCTGGGTGTGTTGGATTTGCTCTATAGTCTAGACAATCATCATTATTATGGCTCCACAGCTTGAGAGGAAAAAAATCTGAATGTTTGTTAGAAGGAGAACATTTTTAACTATTTGTAACTCGCAGAACAAACTTACATATGACTTCTATTATCTCTGAGAAAAAGAATCCTTTTATTTGCCCTTCGTAATTAATGCTTTGTGTCAATTACAGATAACATAGGGTGGTATCTTCAAAAGAGTCACAAGAACAGAAAAGTGCTACAGTATGGTACCTGCCTGTGGCTGGGAAATAGATCACATTTCCCCTAAAAGGTGAAACAAAATAAAGCATTAAGTTTCTTTCAGCAGTTCCCCTCTAATTTGCTTCATATTTGCAATGAGCAACCAAGCAGTGTACAGAGAGAAAGACCGAGGGAGAAAGGGAGAGTGAGAAGAGAGGGTTTGGAGGGTGGGAAACGTGGTACAGAGAAGTTTGATAAATGCTTAATTTCAGGTCAATGTGATATCACCCATTAAAAACTATTTCCTCCTCAAAAAGTCTCCCATCATGTCTGAAATTTAAGATTTGCGAATAGCACCCTGTGAATTTTAATAGGTGCTACACTTATCTATCTATCTATCTATCTATCGATCTACTTTCTAAAATGATAGATCCACCAAGAAGACATCTTTTGCAAACTGATTGCCTGAATAAAAGCACAATTCACTGGAGATTATAAGCCTCCAGAGATTTTTGATTATAAAATTGTAATACTTTAAGGGCTTCATTTATTAAACTTCTATTAATTTAATGAATTTTGTGTATCCATTTTTTTTTTATTAAAATGGTTCTAGCGTTTTTAATTAAACCTTTAATTTCTGATAAAATCTCTTGGGAAGGATGAGGTCAAAACTATTTCACATTTGTCATTTGTTTTGTGAGTGTGTGCGTGCGTGTGTGTGTGCGCGCGCGCTTCCTCCTCATCGTATCTTACAGCTTCTTAATATTATGCAGACTTTTTTTGAAAGCAGTGTGGATGACTTTTAGTCATTGCAGCTTTCTTGCATATTGATTTTGAACAACAATAAAAAGAAGTAGTAAAAGAATGTGCAGAGTGACAGGATCCTGCTGGCTCAGCCTTGCCTTTGACCTGCCAGGGAAAACAAGCAATGAAGATGGAAAGGCTAACCTTAAGAGACATCACAAGCACTCATTATCATGCTGGCTTTGGCATTCTCAGGGATACGTGATATTTAATGAAGGGACTTTTTTTTTTTTTTACCATCTTTTAATTAGCACAGAAGAAATGACCTTTTTGAATTGTCACAGCCTCTGTCACCCTGGTAGATGTCTGGGGTCATTCAATTTATACGTGTTTTAAGGCATTGTGGCTGGATTGTGTTCAGCTTTTAGTACACTGAATTCTGATTACATTGCGTGCCTTCAGTCTTCAATCTACTTCAGTCAATTTGACTTTGAGGTTGGATTTTGAGCTCTGATAGCCAATGTGACTGTTTCATTCGATCATGCCATAATGACGAAAACTTACTTTTAGTTGACATTACTAAAGTTTAGGTAAAAGGTTAGGGTTAAGGTCAAATTACACTTCTGCACTGAAGTGTCACCATAACTATGACATAGTGCCCTATGCTAGTGTGAGCATTTATAGTCTGTGAATTGATTTATTTGGTGTTGAGAATGGCATTAGTCGAAAAATGTCCGCTGATCAAAGAAAAGAAAAATATCATTTGATGGCTCCTACTCAGCCTCTTTTTCATCATGAGAGCAGGCTTCCGCTTTATAATTACATGAGAGTCTGTGCACACACAGAAGATTGCTGAGACAATGGACAGCAGTGTCAAGATTTTATTAATTCTGCGCAAATGAAGCACAGATTAAAATGGAAGAAACTATGTTTGCATTCTCTGAAACAGAGTTCTCTCTCAGACACATTGACGGCATCCAAAGTGATGTTTTGCAATATTTCTCATCATGAAAAGTGACATCTTGCAGTCTATATAATTTGGAGATGGGTTGGCAACATCCGAACTTATTTGCAAACCTCCTCAGCTCCAGCCAGTTGAAGAGAGATGACAACTGGCATCATGTTGTCTTCACTTTCATTGGAAATTGACGGCATGTGAGGAAAATATATGTATGTTTGCACGTCCAAACTGAGAGAAGGTGCTCTGTCTGAACAGCTGTGACCTGAGAGAGAGAATTTCAGACATTTGAACTACATGACACCAAAGAATTTACTTTTTTGTAAAGGAAGGATGACTGGATTCTGTATTTAAACACCTAGAAGCAGAGTGACTGCAGAACTGCCACATATTGTTCTATGTAACGTGTGTGTGATCGCACTTCTCATAGGATCCTACTAAAGAAAAGAACTGATTTATCACATCTCTGTGATCCTACATGATTTTTTTTTATGTTTTTATAGTTCAATATTATAATAGTCCAGTCAGAAATCCACCACATGCAAAACACAGAAGAAGGACAAAGCAGTCTACTGGACCAGTCACAGCTCTTGTGTTCTTGCATCACCCTACTATCACAATTACATTTTTGGAGAGGTGCACATACGCAGGAACCACAGACACCATGGTATAGCTAAGGCAGTATGTTGATGTAAAAGCATAAATTGACCTTTATGTTGCACCTCAGGCGTTGACTTTGAGGGTCCTAAGCAGGATTTTGTTCAGGAGTCCACTGATGATGAGTTTACACCGCCAGTCCTGTGTTTGCTGTCTGCTGAGCAGATTCAGGCTGTGCAAGGCAGATTAGAGTTTTAGCGTTCTAGTTTTCAACTCCAGGGGAGTAATACTTGTTCAAAAAAATAAACTAAGCTGCCCTTGACCACAGAAATAGTGTTAAAACTGTTACAGTGTATGGTGCGGAAATGATTAGTTGATGAATCAATTAGGCGATTATCAGAAATTTAAACAATTATAATTTTGATAATTGATTAACATCTGATGAGCTTCACTAAGACTGTTAAGGTGTAAGACTGTTATACTTTTCTCCATTCATATCATAAAATTTATAGTTTGGGGTTTTTGTGGCTGCTGGTCAGAAGCAACTTTGGGCTTTGATCACTTCCTGTGAGCATTTGTCATTATTTTTGACAGTTTACAGACTACATCATTAACTGATTAATTGAAAAAATAATCATTAGTTACAGTCCCAGTAGAGTAATATTCCACTCTAAGTTTGATCTTATGGAATTCAATGTAGAAAAAGTAATAAAATACAAAATAAAGCCATAAGGTGGTGCTGAAGAATTTAGATTATGGGACGATTTAAGAGTGATTAGAGTTTATGCTCATTTCTCACATTCCCGCACTGTTTCACCTTAGATTGTTTTCCAATGTTGCATTTGCTATTTGTCCCTTGTCTTCATTTTTAAGACTAAATATTTGGAGACACTGTCTGAATATTTTAAGTCTCTCCCAAGAGAATGGCTGCAGTTTTAAGCCCTAAATATGTAAAACCGAGTTTTAATTTCCATTTCATTTCACAGGCCATAGCAGACGGAAATGTCTTACTTTACTTACATGCAAGAACATGAAGAGGAGAGCAGTAAAAAGTACTACAGACACGTACTGTATTTTCATAAATACAGCCTTGTGAGTTGCGTAACAACCATTTCAGGTGATCTGGTCTTGAGAATTGGATCTCAAAAATCACGTTGAAATAACTAGTGTAACTGTAGCCTTTGGCTGCTGCTTTTTAAAACTCTGATGCACTACTGAGCCAGAATGAACTCAGCACAGAGTTAGGAGTGTTTCTGTATCTGTTGGAGTTGCTGGAAGAATAATTTTAAGAGTTGCATCAACCAGGCTGCTAAGCTCCACATAGCTACTTCATGCAAGACCTCAGAGCCCTCCAGCAGTCTGTTTTCTGTTCTTATCCAGTTTCTCTCAAACTCTTTTTGGCAAACCAATAAATACTTTTATAAAGATTTCCTTTCAAAAGCAGAAATGGAGAGTGTTAATGTCAGAACTAATTGTCAAAACGAATATGACGAACTCAAGGCGTCAGGCGTCAGCGACTTAATATTTGCTGCGTACATGCCAGTCTACAAAAATGGAGTGAATCAGAAGCATCACCAGTACAGAAAGTGTCTGGTATTATAATGACTGACAACCAAAAGGGAAGCAAAGTACTGGTCATCACTCCGCCTTGGAGACAGTTTTGTTGAGCCATGAAAGAACACATCTCTGTCTCGCTCTCCTCTGCTGTCTTCCCTCTCTTTCTTCTGTGGGAGGGCAAGGAAGCATTTAGCTGTCTCAACTTAACCCTGTGTGTATGAGCACTGGGATACACACACACACACACACACACAGGCACCCACGCATAGGCACCCACACATACACACTGTCTCCCTGGGAAATAATTATTTCCCTCTTGGCTCGCCTCTCCCAGCCAACCTACAGCACTGAATCAGTGTCAGAGCAGTGGTGGGAAAGCGGCAGCAAGTTGTCTCACTCGCCTGCTCTCCTGGGCATTAACAGCAGTGTGAGTGGTGTCTGATGGACAGGGGAGGGAGGGAGGTAGAGAAAATCCTCTGTTTACTTAAATAGCAGCAGGAGAGAAAGGAGCGCAGGCCTGACAATAGGGGTGGATGAGGGATGGACACACCGTTGAGGAAGTCAGCAAGGCAGCAAGTGATGAACAGTCCCACCCATGCGCGTGCGCACACACACACACACACACACACACACACACACACACACACACACAGTGATACACAAACACACACACACACACACACCTGTCACCCCACAC